>MU223956.1:28971-54717 GCA_018584345.1 Thuja plicata | reverse complement strand
CCATCCCATGTTAATGAGCGACCATTTTCTTGAGATTGTTGAATCCATACCGTCATCCAATCAAGATTGTTTGCAATATACAAATGTAGTGCATCCCACTCACGACCAACTATAAAGAAAACAAATCAACCGCTTAGACACAACTTATATTGAAGATTTATAAGAATTAATAAATTGCAATAACATCATATAATTACCTCTCACTTTCCTCAATCTACCTCTCCCCATCAATTACTCCCTTCTAATTTTCTAATAGAGTTGGGATCCCAAATGCGATCTACATGGATATTTGCTGCAAACTTGGGAAGATATTCACTAATGTACACCATGGTTTGGTATACCATATATCTCTCCACCATATAACCCTCAGGATGTGCTCTTTGTTGAACCAAGCCCTTCATAAATTTCAAGTGTCTCTCAACCATCCACATTGACCTAGTTTGTACAAGTCCACACAATTCAATCTCCTCAACTTGATGTATGAGGTAGTGTTCTTGAGCGTTGAAGAAAGTTGGAGGTAGACACTTTTGCATTTCACACATAATGAGGGGAAATTTTCTCTTCCAATATTTTATATCTTTTTAATCAATTCTTTAGATGATAACTACCTTGTGTATTTTCCAAGATCGTATATAACTTGTTTAACACTATTGTCAAACTGGTGTGGGAGGGATAGATGTAGGATGTACTACAATAATTACAAAATGATCTTTTCAATATATTGTAAAATAATACAATAAAAAGTACATGCAATTTTATAAATATATTGTAAATAGAGGATATGACCTACCTTGACAAAGGTATGCCAATCATGTGTTTTCAAATCTGGCCAAAAATCACCTTTCTTTGATAAAAGACTACTTATATTTGTAGCAAATCCTATTGGAAATTTTATTTTTTTTATGACTTCTTTTAATGCATCACTTTGTTGCTCAGTTAATAACCAAGGAAGGGCACTCGTATTTATGCAGTTTCCATTTCTATTTGATTCAATGAAAATTTTCAATGCATGATTGGATTCATAAATGTGATTACAAATTTTGGCAATTTTTTCTTTGTCGCGCCTTCCATCCAATATTTTCCATAGTCTCTGTTACATTCTTTCTAATATGCATAGCATCAAACAAATGCACGATTGGGAGATCCTTGTAGTACAAAAACCTACTAAATTGACTAGGATAACTTTTTATTCCTCTATGAAGTTGGTCATTGATGCCTTGACGACCTTCACAAGCATCAATTAAATCATTAATTAGTAAATAAAAGACAATGTCAAAATATAAATTTCATACAAAAATCATCAAATGGAATAACATTACCTTGGTGATTTAGTCTATTGTATTCCAACTTCCATAGATGAGGTGCCATTCTTCGTGGCCTTCATTTTGTCTCTTCTTTCCCATTAAAATATGTTTTTCGATAATTTGATACTTATGATTATTGTGGAGAAAGTGCCTAAACTCATCGAACACTTTCTTTTCTAAACTTCTTTAATGACAAGATTTCATCTTCAGACCACAAACTGGACAAGCAAATTTACCCTTTGTCTAGACACCTAAAAGATCATGTACAATTGGATCATGTACAATTATCATGCGCAACTTAAACATACAACGATACTGTGTAAGCACTATAACAAACCCAAAATATGTGACCTTAATAATATATAACATACTGCAAAAATAAGTTAGCCTAGGGCTATCATGTATTTTCCATACAAGCATTGCATGGAATTGAAATTGTCTTTGTCCTATTGGTCTAGAGATGTCATACATAGTGACCCCATTCCATAACTTCAACAACTCGTCAATAAGGGGCTCAATATACACGTTCATATATATAACTTGGTACTTACCTAGTTGAATGAACAAAAATATTACATAATTATTAGGACCATTTTGATGCGGCATTTATAAATTAATTTAGATAACTATTAAATGAAAAAATACCTCGTACAATCATTGACAACATTATGTGCTCCCTCTTTATAGACATCCAAGGAGGAATGTTATTGTTAATAATGAAAACATGCCACACTGAGTAAACAGATCTCATATCTCCAAATGGATTGACACCGTCCAGTGCCAATGAAAGGTTGAGATTACAAGGTTCTTGTTTAAAGTGTGGCCATGTTGTTTCTATGTCTTTAAATGTAGAACCATCCACAGGCATTCACATAATGTCATCTTGACTTCTATTGTGTGCATGGTAATCCATAAATTATGCCAAGCTAGTGCACTTGAATAATTTTTGAAGACGTAGAATAATGGGAATGTACCGAAGAACCTTGCGAGGAACTTTTTTTGTTATTTGATCTGACTGATATCTACTAATATGACAATTAGGGCATTCTATTGCAAATTCATGTTGTTTATGATATAGAATGTGATCATTGGGACATGCATGTATTATCCGATACTTCATTCCAATTTGATTCATAATAGTAGATAAATTCTCAGTATGAACGAGGCAGAATGTTTGATGGTGGTAATAAAAAATCACCTATCAACCTACAAAAAAAAATGTGAATTGTTAATATAATGAATAGTAATGGTATTCTAACATTGAAGATGGAAAAAATGGCATACCTTAGCATACGTGACATTTCTACATTGGATAAACCATTAATAACCTTCAAGTTCACCGTTAACACTATAGCAGAGAGAAGAGTTGTTTGGGATCCTTGGTATAGGGGCTCGTATACCTTCTCAAGTATAGGTATATCAAGACCATCTTCATCATCATTATCAGATGCGCTAGTACCATCATCATGATCATCTTGATCATCTATGCCAATACCATCTTCTTCAATCATGTCCTCTGGCACATTATCAACTATGCCAATACCATCATCTTCAATTGTGTTCTCTGCCACAGGATCATCCTCTTCCATGGGAGCATTACCCTTGGCTTGGATATTCACACCTCCATGTTCCTCCAATTGGAAATTCACATTCACCAATCGATGAAAATCGTACCCCCCTTCAATGTGACCATGTTTCCTACAATGACTCGGGGTTGTAGTGATTAGAATTCTTTGATTCTTTAAGCCCTTATACTTTTTGCAAGGACAATTAAATTTATCAACTTTTCTTTGGAACTGAGACCATAATCTAGCAATTGTAACATTATTTTGTTATGGGTTCATATTGCCAGGTGTGGACTTTCTTCACAGGCAATTATTCGGGCTATAAATATACAAAATGTAAACATACAAGCATTAGTAGTATCTTGTATATAATAAAAATAATAAAATATTACAGGATTATTCAAGATTTACAAATACACACACAAATCATTCTCACTAGATTAGGCCAACCAATTTTCACATTCCTTCCGAAATCATCTTTCCTAATATTTTTCCTCCACTGTAATTTGGACTTACTATTTTAATGTGATTAAGGTTTTTAAGTTCATAATTGGTATCAAATGTATTAGTGATTATGAAGAGATCGATAGTTAGATAGGCATCATTATAAAAGCCAACATTGTGATAGCAATCATCCATTAAAACAATGAGTCTAAATTCATTATCAATCATCATAGTCATCAATTACAATCCTTGCATCATCATCAATTACAATCGTAGCATGATAATATAGGTTCCATTATAGTCTTTGCATTGCGTTCATCAAAGTCTCCAACAAATATAGAAGCATCAGGGAGATTCACATTCAGGATCATATTCTCCTTCCTCTATGTCAGATATGTTCTCTTGTTCTTGAATATATATTTTGAATGCAATACATCATCAAGTGATGGTTAAGGTGTCTCTTCTTTCCAATAGAGAGCATGTCAAACATGTAGCATTGGTTGAGGAGGTGAGTTGGGTGAAATTTTTCCTTGAGAATCTTGAAACCTTGTAAACATCCATACTGGCTGACATTTCCTTGTCCAAGCATGCAACCATTCAAGTTCATAAAATTGATCTGGGTTGTACGGACTAAAATGTCTCACAAACCATTGATTTATTAGATTAGTTTGAGTGGAAAAAATGCTAACTTTAAAAAAATGTGAGTAAAAACTAAAATCATCTAGGAATTCATAATTATCAACTAGAAATGGTCCTGCAAAGAAATAGTGAGTCACTGCTGCATGATTATTCAACCATTCCTCGTTATTCTGGATAGCAGTAGTTCCCTGTATAGCTACTCTCAATTGCTGTGAGAGAGAAACTTTGAGTAGAGGTGGTCTATTTCCTCCATACATGTTGAAAAAATAAGTTTTAATTTCTACATCAGTTGGTTGTGGAGGGTGACATAACACGACCCGTTTGCCAGCAAGTATTGTACTTGCATCTCTAAATTATATGTGTTGTCAATCATAGTTGACCAACTGATGATAATGTAGCCTATGGCTATACCTTCCATATCCAATTTTGTATCCATCATAAAGAAACTTTTCCATAATCATGTTGTGTCTTCTCCTATTTGTTCTGTTAACACAAAGACATGGCTTATTCAGCTATTATTAAAAATACATTGCATAATCAGTTCAATTTTATAAAATAAGTGGCAGAACAAGAACCTTTGGAGAAAAAATCCATGTTCCTTCTTATTGCAAGAACACCTGAGACTTCCAAAATATCTTTAAGGAAATATCTACTATTATCAAAAATATCTTGAAGGAAATATCTACTATTATCCATTCTCTCCCAGACTTCCAAATAAGTCATGTGTTTAGAGAAGGGAATTGGAGGCTGATCTGGTCTCAAAATGGGCCATAACCTTAAAGCATATAAATCTAGCATACTTTGAAATTTTCACTAGTGATTTTACCACTCTCTAATTGTATATGCAGGTGGAACTATGAGATATGTATCCATTGTATGACTTCAAGTGTAATGCTAATATAAAGTGATCAATGCATAGATATGTGTCTGGTGTCATACTTCTAATCCTCATCTTAATATATAATTTCTTGCTTTAACATTAAGAGATATATATGATATTGTACAAACATTGGGAGAACCTAGTCAATTATTACATTTATAGAATGATGCAAAATAAGGGTGATATAAAATTATAAAATTTCCCAATTTCCAAATGTAGATTATGTTGTTGCAAGTTTTACTTCAAATTTGCAACTTTGGGTGATATCGCGGTTACAAAATATAATTATATCACAAGGAGGATTTGAGAATTACAAATCTCTAGTTAGTCTAGGGATCCACAAATTGAAAATATTTGGTTAAAACTGTCATTGCTTGAGGACAAGCAACCTCAGGAAGAGTAGTCTGTCATGCCTCTTCCATTAAACATTCTCACACCATCCTTAGAAAGAAAATAAAAATGGTAATGCTCAGAAAATTGTCTCATTTGTAAGACTTCACAATTTTATGTGATTCAAATTAAAGGATTAATGTGTAAAATAGAGATGAGAAGACAACAATTTTATCACATTGAAGGACTGCAATCTAAAGTTAGGATCGATCCATAAAATTGTGTATATATAGAAATCCATATACAAGACAACAAATACAATGATAAGCTCAGGCACATGTTAAAGATTTATATATTAAAAGAGCATCAATTTATTGCTATACTAATACATGTGTTATTAATCATTAATGGGGAGTGATTTCAATAAGTTAACCAACAAAAATTTATTAGTGAAGGGGCAATGGATAGTTATAGAGACATGACACTTTTAGGAGGGTTGTGACAATGGAAAAGATATAACCTTCATTACAGATTGAGAGATATATATGTTAGTGTTTTAAATTAATCATAGTTAGTTTTTATGTTAGAATAGATATAAATATAATAAATGTTTAGTTAGTTACAATAAGTTGACAAGAATTGTTAATCGTAAGGTAGTTTATAGAGGAAAATCAGTGGCATTATAAGCCAATTTACATTAATGTAACAACAATGCAAATAAATCAACATTTCATTTTTATTATTTTACTATTACATTGTACCAATGGTTTGATCTTCTCACCATTTTAATATGGTATTAGAGCACTTAATCTCTCTATCGTTGTGATAGTGTTGTGCGGTGAGGAAATTGTGTGATGCATTTATCAATATACTTTATGAAGATCCATTTTTACACATACGAATCTATAATTTGAGAAGGAATAAATGTGATTTATTTTTTTATTTGTAATTTTTTGAATATATCTAGATTCTTGTGATGTAGATACCAGTGTGACAAGGGATGCATTCAATTTTAGAGGAGCACCATTCAAAGAAGATGTTGGCAGGGGTTGCTGAATATAGCTTTACATCTGGTAGTTCAATTTTCTTCAAAGTTTTCTAAAGTTTTTTCAAAAATTTATGTGGCACATATCTTTCATCCGTTACAATCCTTGAGACCTTTTCCTAGGTGTGATACATTCCATTGAGTTTAAGGTACCAAAAATGCATTGGAAAATACCATATGTTGAGGTGTATGAGTGAGGATTGGAGATAAGTAGGCATCAATTGGCTCATCTAATACTTAAGAACATTTTGATTTATTTGGATTTACATTTTTATCACTAGACATAACAAACACTATGAAAAAATATTTGTATTCACTATGAGTATTAAAACAATATCTAAAAGGGAGGTTTGTGATGGAAACTGAGAGTTTATTGATACCGCAAAGTGTTTGAAGTTGTAGATGGTCACAATTAATCATTTTATCATTGGTTTATTCTCAAATTAAGATGATATTGTTTGTGAATAAAGAAAATCATTTTAGTACTAACATATTTCTTACAAGATATGTGAGAGAAGCACAAAATGCAGTGTGGTAAAATCAGTTATTGCATAGATAAGGGGACATGAGAGTTTATGGCTTATAAATCTATTGGAAAAAATATATTGGTGAATATGGAGGACACTAAGAGTGTCAAATTATAGATTAAGATCATGTCCAACCTCTCTAGGAATTACCATAGCACTCAAGGCTGTCTTTGAGGGGGCACATGTGCATTTGGTCATGAAGCTCTATGCTAGCAGTGAGCAGAAGTAGGCAGCTATTATCATGGTCCAGAGAGAAATTTAGTATTTTGATGAAACACATGACTGGGATACTCAAATTGAGCTCATCAAAACATGGAATAATGTCTCTATTGGGAATATTTATGTTGAAATAGAAAGGTTCTCATTGGTCAGAAAGCTTGCAAAAATAAAGGAAGAATAGGGTCTTATTGCTAAGGGGACTTCATGAGACATCAATATTGTGCATCTATATTCTAGAAGATTGGTAGCTCTTTCCATTTGTCTTAATAATGACATATTTTAATATCTTATAAATACTAAAATTATGCATAGAAGGGAAGTCATCAGATGATGGCTATGTTTGCACTAGGCGGATACACACAGACCCCAAACCTTCCCTCTCTCCATTATGAAATCTCTTTCTATCTTTGTTGAGTACCAAAATCTATTGTCGATTTAACGTGCCTATACTTCCAATTATTAGTGCATTTGGCTCTTGACTTCAGTCTATGTCTATTGAAGGGTCTACTCCTTTTTCCCTATCATAATCCTCTAATCTTTGATTGGTAGCTCGACTCTTTGTTGTTACCACTGTACAAACATTATGAGTATTAACGCTTCCACATGCGTAGACCAGTTGATGGGACTAATTGTTGATGGGTGATATTACTTAGTAGACACTCATAGTCCATTATCCCGATTTCCCCCATTACATCAACCTATCCCATCAAATCTAGAGCTAAAAAAATTGGGGGAGGTGACAAAGAAGATCATAAAAAGGTGATAGAATTGAAGAATACACATGGAGGAAGGTATCAAATAGGATGGATAATGCCAAGGCACCGGCTATAAAAATAACCCTAATCGATCCGTAGAGAATAAAAAAATCTATCTAAAATAGCAGAGAAAGAACTTGAAATACACAATGTAGAAAATAATTTCAAGAAAAAAATGACTTAGAATAACAATATTAGATGCACAGTCGATCCCTCCTCCTACCCGTGAACGCTTTAGCAAGCAATGAGTTTCAATTTTCACAACCTGGCCATCCACTACAAAATGACTTTGTTTAAACCTTCCTCCTGCCCGTGCCTTAAACAAAATGAAGTGAGTTCATTTATTTGTTTGTGTTTTGTTTATATCCTAATTTTGTCAAAATTTCCACAATAAATTTTACTAGAGTCAAAATTTAGACCAAATTAGGACATAAACCAAAAAAAAAACATCACAAGCCAAAATGGTCTGTGGTCGAAAATAAAGGCTGAAAATTTACCTCAAATGTATTAGTGTGTCATTTTCTTGAGTTAGAGGAAAAATTGTGTCTACGGGTTGAAAAATAAAAAGAATTAGGGTCGGGTTGGAAGATGTCACCCTAACTTACTATTTCACCATAGAAAATTGATTCCACTGGGTGAAGAGTAATTAAAGGAAAGGTTCTAATGATTTCCAAAGGCTCAGAATCAGAGAATTTGATTTGGGGTTTGAAGTTTGATTCCCTAGGCTAAATATTAGGTATGTATTTAGCCTGCGAGAACGAGAAAGGCGTGCAGTAGTAGACCAAAAGTGAACTTGGGACTAAGTTCTGATTGAATCAAGGTATTTGAAGACTATATAACCTTTCCTAATGACTGTAGCTATGCTAAGTACCCAACTTTAGACTAATCCATTAGGCCCTAACTTAATCTGATCACTTAGGCTAATGCGTTGTTGTGACAGTTTAAGCTTGCAAGATTAGAACAGTCACTTTTCACTTTGGGATTTAACCTTATGGTGTTTGAAGGTCTTAAAACTATCGTAAGGAGTCTTTGTTCCCTTAAACCATTTGCATTGAAGGGAACGTTCAATATTACAGCTTGACAGAGGAGGAGTAGAAACACTATGTTTTCTTGTAGATGTAGTTCTTGCAAAGTCTGATAATTGTGGACTGACAAGATTGCAGTGAAGGTACCCAAGGCCCTTAGTGACCTTTTTTATTCCATGACCACTCTAATATTGAAGATGGGAACATTGTTGCAGGCTTAAGGAAATAAGGTAAAGTATACGATTCCATTTACTGTAAGATTGTATAGTCTGATTGGTGGAGTATAGTGAAACCATAGAGGTGTATAGGAAGTGTATGAACCCCAATGAAAGTATAGGTTTGTGATAATCCAATAGTTCATTGTTAGGAATTGACAAGGAGGGAGTATCTCTAGGACAGTGCAAACTGGAGACTTGGAACACTTCAATTTGTGTAATGGAAGACCTAATGCAGCGAGTATTTAGTGACTTGTGGCAAGATAGAAGTTGTAGACAACACAATTGGAGGGTCATGATAATTGGAGACATCATCCAATCCTAGAAAGGAGGGTCAACCTACACTTTTGTTATGTGCACTCTGCATCAGGAAGAGAGTTAGAATCTATATCTCATTGGGAATTTTAGGAAACTTGATAAGAAAGAAGAACCTAGGATGGTCAAAGGGGAAGGAGGATTCTAATTAAAAACAATAATAAGAAAGGAAGATAAACTCTACATTTGGCCACTATTAATGGAGTTAGAAACCTCATAGGTTTAGAAATATGAAAGATGGTTTAGGGCTATATAAGGATATCATGAGTGCTCAAAAGACAATATTTTGTATTCAATATAAGATACTCATGGATATGACATCAAATGCATGAAACTAGTAGAGATTCATAACATAGAATATATACTTATAATTGTGATAATCAATGAGCCAAAGAGGTATAATAATCAATAATAAAAAACAAAGAAGGATACAATGAGATTTTACTATCTAGAACATAAAAAATCCCAAACATAGAGATACACATGATGAGGACATCATTGAGATGTAGAGTGACGACCAAAATAGTGAAAATAGTGATTTGTTAAAGTATTCAAGAGTTCACTGTCATGAAAGCTCACTGATAATGTATGATCTATATCTATCATCTCCTCATATTCAAAAAGCATAAATTCATGTCCATATGGAATGACATTGGAAGTTCATGAAATTGGGGACACTTCAACTCATTGATAAGGTATGAACTATATCTACCATCTTCCCAGACTCAGATTGCATGTTCATATGAATTAACTTTGAAAGTTCAAGAAAATTGAGGATAAATATGACCCTCAATAGTTTCACTAGGTTTTCAGCTTAAAGATCATTTTTCATGAGACCGTGGATTTTTCAGTTGTTCACAAAGTTGTCTAGACTCATCATTCTCTTGAAAGATAGCAGTAATAGCAGTAATGTTTGAATTTTTGTATCAACTCCCCAGTTACCATAGATAACCCAGAAAGTGAGGCAAGGTTAGTGTGATGTATTTTGTACAAATAAAGAAACATTTATATCAAATTAATCACTATAAGAAATCTCTATTTTCATCATTTTGGACCACCCAACATCATGGAGGGAAGGTGGTTTTAGATCAAAATAATACAAAAAAAAATGGAGTTCACTGTCATGAAAGTGCTTGATTGTTAACATTCACTGCTAAATAATAAACCCTAAGGGCGCAAATTACATTTTTCCCTATTATTTTAAATATGTAATAAACCCTAAAACAATGTTCAATCAGATATGATCTCTAAACAATTATTATATTATAGATTTAACATAAAAACTAGTCTATATGTTTATCACATAGATCTCTACAGAATTCAATTTGTATTCAAAAATGTTGGGGGAACAAAGAAAACAAATTATTACCTTGTACATGTAGATAAAACTTTCCTCCTTCAATGTTTATCAAAGATCAAAGACCAAGAAAGTGGAGCCATAACACAAGACATTACACCCCAGCCAGTTACACTGTCTTCGTGCTCAGTTTTGACCTTAATTTCACTTTGTCCCGTTCCTTTTCTCTCTGCGGCAATGAAAATGAAAATGATTTGGTTTCACTCTTTTTTTTCATGTATACCCCTCATACATCGGCATTCCAATGGTCTACTTAAAACCCATCCAAATTGCAAACTTATTGGGGACTATTACCAAAAAAAAAACCAAATTCACAAAAAAAATTCATCCGTTGGAAGTTGTCGTCATTGTGCACGATCGTAGTAGATTAGTTATAAGCATAAACAATACTATTTTTTCCCAAATGTCAAAGGTTAAATATGCTGAAGGTTCATTATATTCATTTATGGATGTTAAAATATATGTAATAAAAGTATATAATGATTTAATATTAATGACACTATATTAAAATAAACATTTTAAAAAATGAATGTCATATTTTTTATTTTTTTTTGTGTATTTTAGTTATATTCTTAATAGATATATCAATTCTTATCTAGTCATGTAAATTTAAATATAATCTTATTTCTAGTATAATAAAAATTCTTTAGGGAAAAAAATGGATGTTCAATCTCTAATATTTTATTTCGTATTTTATGATTAATATAGATACGACCAAATAATAATAAATTTTCTTGTACAAGGAACTAGATTACCCTATTTTCAATTAATTTTCATTAGATTTTCTAAATTAAAAGCTCACTAGTTACCACTGGACTCAGATGCTTATACAATACATTTGTTGGAACTACTTTCTCTTAGATAACTTTAAATATAATTTTCAATATAACTCTAGCCCATTATTTTATTAAAAAAATAGAATAAAATAAACAATTTAAATAAAAGAAAATATTCTTGAAAACAATAATAAATAAAGAAAATTATAATTTTCTACAATCACATAAAAATATTAAAATATACTTAACTGTTTGGAAGATTTATAGATTTATAAATTAAAAAAGATCAAATAAATCTTGTCCGCACACAACAGAATAAAATTATAACTTTCCACAATCACATGAAAATACTTAAATAAAACTCCTCTTATTTAATTAAATTCAATTACTCCCATTTAATTAAATAAAATTCTTCTAATTTATTTAATTATAAAGAAAACCCCTCTTTTAATTAAATAAATAAAAATCCCCACTTAAAGCTTTTTATTTGTTGAAAAAGCCAATAAATTTAATGAAAATTAAATAAAAATCCCTTTTTCATCACATCTTCCTAAGTGGTGGGTTTTTTCCTCTTAATCATAGCCTTTGATTTTTGCCTCTTAATCTCAATCATTCACTTTTCTTTAAAAGGAGACCTCTCCTTCTCATTTGCATATAGAATTTTTAAGTATTGTTATGCTGCAGGTTTGGAGAGCAATTTTGGAGGAGGATTTGAGCGCTTTGAGCTTGGATATTGCAACTTCTCTCTTCTTGTCTTCTTTTTATTGCATCCATGGCTATTCATGTAGATTAGAATCATGTTTATTTTAAAAGATCAATCTTGCATTTGCATTTCCTTTCATAGATTTAGCCATGCATTGTTATCATTTAGATTAATTTCCTTTCATGCATTACAAACATATAGAGTAGATCTCATTTTCATGCAATTAAATCTCTTGTTTCATGGTGTACTTGCATAGGCACTAACTAGGTCAAATCTGAGGGCCTCCATTTTACATCTTTACACTCCATGACTAGCGGGCTATGGATCGATATTTGAGGCCTCATTCTTGAGCAACCTTGGATGGAATGATTCATAGAAGTGTGTCAACATTTATGCACACATTTTTGGCACCCACCGTGGGGCATGATGCTCTTGATTTTCCTTCATTTTATTAGATTTTCAAATTTTCTAATCTTTACATGGTTATTTTATTGAAGTTTTTCAAGCCTAACCCTTGTGCAAATTTTCTTAGAGATGAAAACCCTAGATTTTCAAAGATTTGATCATATCTCCCCAATGGCTTAGATTTTCGGTCTGAAATGTTTTTTGCAAGTTGGTGACATATCAGAGAAGCTCCAGTAAAACATTCAAAATTTTCTGAGGTATTTTGTATTTTTTATAAATTTTTATTTAGTTTTCATAAACCTTAATTTTCGGTGCAAATCAGTGAATTTTTTAGAAATTTTTACATTTTAAGAAAGGTCTTTAAATTCTACAGGGGGTCCATTCTTTGATTTTTAAATTTGGATGCAATATTATGTCTCATTTGGTCGATTTATGAAAACTAGTCTATTTTGAGAAAATGGCTCCCTAGGGCACAAATGAAAAGATATTTTTAAAATTCTAACATTTTTGGAAAGCTCTCTATTTTTTAACAGGGGTCTCTTTTCTATATTTAGGGTTTGAGATCCGAATTCATAGCATATAAGTCAAATCTTGTTGACTAGGTCAAAAATCAAAATTAAAAAAGGGTATTTAATGATTAGCTTGCACTTATTTTTCACATAGTTCAATGCATGATGTGAGTTGTCATTTGGATTATTTGCTGGTTATTATTTCTCCTAACAATTGATTTTCAAATCTAACCCTAGGGTTTGCATAAGTTAAATATACATTGCATATCTTGTTTGTTTGTTTGCTTATCTTGCTTCTTGGAGAGTTCGTGAGGATTTCTTGAACTTGCTTGGATTAAAAAAAAAATGATTCACGTTGCTTTGGATTTGAGGTATTTTGTTTATCTCTATAACATTTGGATTTTGGGAATTAAAATGAACATCTCATGTGTTTAGCTTGAGTGTTTCTTGCTTTCATAGATCACATTTCCAAATTGGTGCTCTAAAATGGACCTAGATTTGCTTTCTTGCATATATGTTTCACATAGTAATTAGGCCCTATAAACACTATTTTTGGTGAACTTGAAAGAGTGGGCTTCATTCGCTTGTTTTACATGTGAAGCTCTTCTTGACGATAGATCCCCTTGTAGGTAGGGAAGGATTTTTTTTTTACCTCATTGGTCAACTTGGTTTGGACTTCAACTTTTGGCAATACTTTCTCTCTTTGGGGGATTGGTGTCATTTTTTGTTGTGTGAGCCTTGAATGAGGTGATTTCAAGTTAGTGGGTCAATGAATCATGTTTGTTATGTTTTAGTGAGGTGAAGAGGCTAGAGGATTATGCTCTTTTCCCTTTTGGGAGAATTACAAACTTCGAACCCTTGAATCCGAACTAAGTCCCCATGTGTTCCATATTGTGAGTCTTTCTTGTTAGAGAGGGTTAACTGTAGTGGACATTCTCTTTATTGGGTAAACCACATGGATGGAACCTCAAGCAGTAATATCCATTTTTTTCATGGTAGTGACAGCGGCTATATAAATGTCCTTGTGGAAGAAATCTCCACGGGTGTAGTTTCTTGTGGGTTTTTAGATCTCCTCAGCAGCTCCTGATTGATTAAATTCTTAGACTATTTCAAAACCTCGGTGTGCCAGGATTGGATTTCACCCACTTGAGATTGCAAAATTTGCAGAGTCAAGCCATTACTAAGAACCATAGTGCAACAAACTTTTTATTCTCTAGGACTATGTGCGTGATTGGAAAACATTTGAGAACATACACAAGTAGCATTCTTATGGAGTAGAATTACTATGACACTATCTATGTTCATGTGCAAGGTTGCTTTGTCCCTTTCTCGTTGTTTGAAGATATTGATTTCTTGAACTCCCTGATTTCTCTCTTATGTGCTTGATTCATGATAAAATCTGTTAATGCATCTAGTTGGTCAATTAAAATGACAAAATCTGAGTTCCTGAGTGATAAAAACTTCAATGTATCTCCCCAAAAAGTGTTATGACATGTTTCTCAACATCCAAATGAACTTAAATGGTATCAAATTGCACAAAATGACTCTTAGTCTTCTTTCTTCCACATCTCCCATGTCTTCCTAGTCTTCCATTTCCATTCTTTCTCTTCTTCTATCATGCTTCTTCCTCTTCTTCCTAAGACCTTCACATCTTCTTGATTATTTTCCTCTTATTATCTAGTATATCTTCTTCTATTTTCATCTATTCTATCACTTCCATTCTTGATTCCTTCTCTTCTAGAATCATGGATCTCTGCTTTCTTCTTAGGAAAGGTCTCCTGATAATGGATGATATCACACTTATTGATGAACTTATGACATGTCATTCTTCTGGACATTACCTGAGTGATGAATCTATAGAAAAAATACAATGAAAATTGAGAGAGTCAGATGTCTTCCTTGAAGTCATACACATGATCTTGTCACAATGATCTCTTTCTTCCAAACATATTTCATCTTCTAAATCTTCTCATTATTCCTCATCATCTAAATATTATTCTTCTTCTAAATCTTCTCATCATTCCTCATCATCTAAACATTATTCTTCTTCTAAGTCTTTGCATCTTTCCTCTTCATCCAAATATTATTCTCCCACTTCAAAACATATTTCTTCCAAACAACTTTCATCTTCTAAGTCTTCTCATCATTCCTCATCATCTAAACATTATTCTTCTTCTAAGTCTTTTCATCATTCATCATCATCCAAACATTCTTCTTCCACTAGGTCTTCACATTCTTCTTCTTCACAATCTCGTTATTCTTCTACTTCTCCCAAGAGTCATGATTCTCTTCAAAATGCATACCGTAATGAGCAACATGATAATCCTTGTGATACCTTTTCCGTGAAGAATGACACACCCATCTTTGATGACTCTGATGATCTCATTTATTGTAGCTCTATTGTCTATTCTGATGATGCCTAATATGATGAAATACATAGACATGATTATGACACTTCTATTCCTAGGAGTCTTCGTCGTGTGCTTCTTCTTACTAAAGGGCCGTCCTATTGGATAGATCGTGATGGTGATCCATATGATTCTAATTTTGAAAGAGAATTTGATGAGTTTTATAAACAATACTTTGATGATAGATTTGAGGAAGAGAAAGCTTTCCGTGCTAATTATAAAAGTAGCTACTATGAGCATCGCTCCTCTAAGATGAGTTCTCATGTTGAAAATAAAGATTGCACTCTCAAGCAAGATCATATTAATGATGAACCTTTGTCTTCTAATGATCCCCTTCCATCTTCTACTTCTTCCAATACACATACATCTCCTAAAGTTGCCAAACCTTCCACAAATCCTTCATCCGACAATGCTTTTCATGCAGTTCCTTATAATTATTCTCAAGGGCTACCTCTTAAAGAAAATCAAGCTAACCTTCACTTGGCTGCAAATACTTTCAATCATGCTAAACCCAAAGATCCTACGCCTTTATATGCTATAATGCCTACTTTAGCTAATCCTTCATAATCTCTTCCCTAGTCTCCCATACAATTCCAATATGCTTCCTTGTCCTTAGAAGTGGCCCCATGTCAAGAGGATTCTAAAATGATAAAGAAAAGAACATAAAGAAATATCAAGATCAAGAAATCTCCATGTCATCCAATCCTCTTTATGACGTCTCTTATCCGAGTCCTGGATCTTTTGATCCCTTACACCCTTCCTCATTCATTCCACCATGTCTTAAGTCTTCTCCTAAGATAGATCAAGTTACTACTTACACCATTGAGCTTATTGACAATCAGAATAACCTTACTTTTTTTTTTCTAATTTTTTTTATTTTAAAATTTTTTTTATTTTTTTGAAAAATATTAAAGAGAAACTTTTTTCATCCTATGGTGAAAACCACTCCCTTGTGGCACCTTGGATAAGTACCGTGATGAAAACCTAGCAATCAGGCATCATGCGTAGTTCTTCTACATCTTTCAATCATTCTGCATTCTCTCTTTGATCTTGACAATGTTGATTTATACATGAACATTTGGGCTATCTTGTGAGCTATCTTATGATGATCTTTCTTTCATTCCTTTCATGTTTAGCCTTCATCTCTATCTTCCTCCATTCATTTTCACCTATTGCTATCATTTTCCCCTTTGGTCTTGATCTAATAAAAAAGAGAAAGAAAGAGTAAAACACGGTGCTATGAAGCCTCTTGACATGTCTACTCCCTTGGACTGCATCCTTTCCTGCTCCTGCATTACACTTTTGTGACTTATCCTATGCTAGCCTTTCATTTCTTGTCCAAATCTGCTTTACATGATGTTTCTTTTCTTTTCTCTAGCTTGGGTACTCTTGAGGAGTTTGCCTTTGAGGATTTCTTCCCTTTATTCTCCTACATTATCATGTCTTCCATCTCTTGCACCAGCTTGGTAATCCCTCATGTCCTCCACCTTGCTAAACATTGGGACTGCACGATGTGATCTGGCCTGGGAATTTGATGCCCATTTTGTCTGGGGGCATCCTTTGTACATATTATTGATCCTGAAAAAATTCAAAAAAATGATATATTATCAAAAATTCTAAAAATCAGAAAAAATCCTGAAAAATGATCTTAGTGAAAACCTAGCAATAGGCGCTTTGATGTATCTTCAAAAAAATTATATATTTCAATAATTAAAATCAAAAATACAATAATACAAAAAAATAGAAAAAGTGCCTTGGTAAAAACCTGGAAACAGGCGCCTTGGTAGAAAAAATTCAAAAAAATTATAAAAAGTCCTAAAAAAAGGAGAAAAAAAAATGAAAAGAGAAAAAATTGTAATAAAATCCAAGTGGTGAAAACCTGGAAACAGGCACTACTGAGGCCTTTGCACCTCTATTTCTTAGCACGTGTCCTCGACACTTAGCCTTTCTCCATCATGCCTTGCCCTTGTTGCCTTGGTCTGGAATTGGGCTTTGTCTTTGTCTAGGGGGCATAACTGTATTAGCTTTGGTCTCTTGGATGCATTTGTCTTTTGGACACCTCACAAATGATGTTTTTCAATACCACCCCAACTGTATTTTTCAATACAACCCCTGACATCGAGTGTTTTTAAACACTTATCAGTTTGGTCTTACCCCATTTTTTCATGTGGTCTTACCTTCTTGCAAGCATTTGATCTTTATCCTCGGAACTCAGTTTCAGTTAACACACTTAAATTTTTAAACACAACACTTAATGCTTGAGCTATGTCATGATATTTTTTGTGTGTTGGTTGTTATTGATTTTTGTTGAGTGTCCTTGTCTAATAAGTCTCTCCATGATGCATAGCTAGAGGACTTAGGGCATGGGGTATGTTTTAATTTGCTTCTTGCTTTATGCTTCACTATTTTTGCACAACAGTTCTTCTGGATCCTGGCCTCTATGCCTTGATGCGAGCATGGTTTTGCTATATTAAATTGGGTAAGCTAACATGATAGTCATCTTGACCTTTATGTCTTTGGTGCTTATGTTAGAATATTTTCACATTTCAAATCCGATATTCATCACATTCATATATTTATAGTTGCACTCGTGACTAGTGATGGTTGTGTGATGTTTCCAATATAAATCACATTCATATCTTCATAGTTTCACTTGTGACTAGTGATGATTGTGTGATTTTCTGATGTCCATTAATAATGGCCCAATGATGAAAATAAGTTCCTTAACATTCTCTAATGAATGATGAACACAAAGATCCTATGTTTGTTGCTCTATTGCAAGTACACCTTTTCATTTTCATGTAGCTTGCATTGTCAAACTTCATGTTAATTTGCATTTTTAGGTTGCATTATGAGTTTGATGGTTTCCTTCATCTTTCTTGTGGACTTTTAATCAGCTGTGATCATGTTTTGATCTTCATTTCCTTATCTTCTTTTGTGATCTCAATCAAAAATTTCTATCTTACACAGTTTATTAATTTTGGGGCATTCTGTCTCTTGAGGCATATTCTCTTTCTTCTCTCCATTTCTTTCCACTTCTTCCAAACTTCTATCTTCCATTCACTTTTACCCCACTTCTTTTCTTCTAATTCAATCTTGGGGCATAATATTTTGTGCTTAATGATCTACCTTGGCTCTTTGATCCTTATATCTTTCATCCTACATCAAGAACCTTATCTTTAGTCTGATTTGATCAAATTTATCAATTTGTCATTTCTCCTCTATCTCATTTTGATTTTGATCATGAGGGTGCAGTACCTATCAAACTTCAATCCTTGATTCAGCTTTATCAATTATATCAGTCTTGCTTGAGATTCTTATCTCTGACATGTCAATTACTTATGTCGGTGTTGATTTTGTCTTTTTCAATTGTGCTTATTTTTGTCATGATGTGTTCCCGAATCGACCACACGTCTGGGTTGTTTTGTTATCCCAAGTCAACCTCACACTTCAACTGCATTCTTTGACTACATGTGTTCCCGAGTTGACCACATATTTGTCAAAGAGGGGCAAATGTATGCACCCTAAAATGGTCGCCTAAACTTTGGGCCCCATTTTATCATTTTATCAATTTATCAATTTCTGAATCAATGCTTTGGAACATTTTTAATTCAAATCAATTTCCTTGATCAAATTGTAATTTATTCAATTTATTAAATTATTTCAATATTTCCTAAGGTTTGATCATTTTTATTTAATTAAAAGATTTAATCTCCCTTTTAATTAAATAAAATTTCTCTTATTTAATTAAAAGATTTAATCTCCCTTTTAATTAAATTAAATTCCTCTTATTTAATTAAAAGATTTAATCTCCCTTTTTAATTAAATAAAATTCCTCTTATTTAATTAAATTCAATTACTCCCATTTAATTAAATAAAATTCTTCTAATTTATTTAACTATAAAGAAAACCCCTCTTTTAATTAAATAAATAAAAATCCCCACTTAAAGCACTTTATTTGTTGAAAAAGCCAATAAATTAAATGAAAATTAAATAAAAATTCCTTTTTCATCACATCTTCCTAGGTGGTGGGTTTTTGCCTCTTAATCATAGCCTTTGATTTTTGCCTCTTAATCTCAATCGTTCACTTTTATTTAAAAGAAGAGCTCTCCTTCTCATTTGCATATAGAATTTTTAAGTATTGTTATGCTGCAGGTTTGGAGAGCAATTTTGGAGGAGGATTTGAGCACTTTGAGCTTGGATATTGCAACTTATCTCTTCTTTTCTTCTTTTTCTTGCATCCATGGCTATTCATGTAGATTAGAATCATGTTTATTTTCATAGATTAATCTTGCATTTGCATTTCCTTTCATAGATTTAGCCATGCATTGTTATCATTTAGATTAATTTCCTTTCATGCATTACAATCATATAGACTAGATCTCATTTTCATGCATTTGAATCTCTCGTTTCATGGTGTACTTGCATAGGCACTAACTAGGTCAAATCTGAGGGCCTCCATTTTACATCTTTACACTCCATGACTAGAGAGCTATGGATCGATATTTGAGGACTCATTCTTGAGCAACCTTGGATGGAATGATTCATAGAAGTGTGTCAACATTTATGCACACAACTCCCATCGAGGTCAATGTTGGAGATGATGAGTTGGTACCTATAGAAAAAATGAGTTCTCTCCAAATTGGGATTTTTTGTTTTAGGTTTTTGTGATTGTGAAGCTTCTCACATTTGAGAAGCGTTGTGATGATTTTATTGGAGATATTAGACTAGATATGTTGCAGATAGAGTGGAAGTGGTTAAGGACACCTATGACTTGATTTTTCTTATGTTGTTTTCAATATAATAAAGGATGTGTTATAGATCATCCTATGTTTTGTCTTAGTCCATCTTGTGTGGACAAAGATCCTCTGGTCTGTTTATAAACCAAGCATGCCTTACTTCATTGGACTGTCTTGTTTCTAGTGCTTTATACAAATTTTTTAGTTTGGTTGCAAAAGTGGTTCTTGGGTCTTTTGTACCTTTTTTTGGTCATTTCTAGGTTCTTTGAGTCATTTTCCCCTTGGTGGGATCCTGACTTGTTGGCTTTCTTAGGACTTGTCTTAATGTTGTCAAAAGTTGCACATTGTGAAAATGTTGTCAATACAACATTTCACTAAAATATTGCTAGAGTATGCAACTCTGATCCCAAGGACCCGAGCTGAATTTGAACCAGTTGGATCATTTTGGTAGTTGGTTTTATGTGGGAAGAGGCCTGTGACAGAGAAAGAAAAAACATTCTGGAGCTAGTTTTGATGAGATATCATTGTTTTCTGAGAACTTTTTTGAGTTGTGTGGCTGTGTACGAATTCCATATTTTGATCCAGTGAGCTCATAATATTCCTTAATAAATTACCTTTTTGTTTCATTTTGTTGTTTAATTTGGTTATATTTTTCTTGACATAGAGGGAAAACTGTCTGCAGGTCAAAAAATAACAAGAATAGGGGTTGGGTTGGAAGATGTGGCCATAACTTACTATTTCACCATAGAAAATCAATGCCATTGGGTGAAGAGTAATTTAAGGAAAGGTTCTAATGAATTCCAAAGGCTTAGAATGAGGGAAGTTGATTTGGGGTTTTAACTTTGATGCCCTAGGCTAAATATTGGGAATGTATTTAGCCAGCAAGACAAGAAAGGCATGGAGCAGCAGACCAAAAGTGAACTTGGGACTAAGTACTAATTGAATCGAGGTATTTGAAGAACATAGAACACTTCCCAATGACTATAACTATGCTAAGTACCCAACTTTATATGAATCCATTAGGCCCTAGCTTAATCTGATCACTTAGGCTAATGCGTTGTTGTGATAGTTTAACGTTGCAAGATTAGAACATTCACTTGTCACTTTGGGATTTAACCTTATGGTGTTTGAAGGTCTTAAAACCATTTTAAGGAATCTTGGTTTTGTGTTCTCCATTTGCGTTGAAGGGAATGTTCAATACTGTAGACTGACAGAGGAGGAGTAGAAACACTGTGTTTTCTTGTAGATGTAGCTCTTGCAAAGTCTGATCATTGCAGACTGACAAGATTGCAGTGAAGGTACCCATGACCACTCTCATATTAGAGATGGGAACATTTTTGCAGGCTTAAGGAAATAAGGTAAAGTCTGCAATTCTATTTACTGTAAGATTGTACAGTCTGATTGGTGGATTATAGTGAAACCATAGAGGTGTATGGGAAGTGTATGAACCTCAGTGGAAGTCTAGGGTTGTGATAAGAAAATATTTCATTGTTGGGACTTGACAAGGAGGGAGCATCTCTAGGACAATGCAAACTTGGAGACTTGGAACACTTAAATTTGTGTAATAGAACACCTAATGCAGCGAGTATTCAGTGACTTGTGGCAAGAAAGAAGTTGCAGACAATACCATTGAAGGTTTATGATAATTGGAGACACCATCCAATCCTAGAATGGAGGGTCCACCTACACTTTTGTTGTGTGCACTCTGCATCAGAAAGAGAGTTAGAATCTATATCTCATTGGGAAGTTTAGGAAACTTGATAAGAAAGAAGAACCTAGTAGGGTCAAAGGGGAAGGAGGATTCCAATTAAAAACAATGATAAGAAAGGAAGATAACCTCTACATTTGGCCACTATTAATGGAGTTACAAACCTCATAGCTTTAGGAATGTGAAAGATGGTTTAGGCCTATACAATGATATCATGATTGCTCGAAAGACAATATTTTGAATTCAATGTAGAATAGTCATGGATATGACATCAAATGCATGAAAGTAATAGAGATTCATAACATAGAATATATAGTTATAATTTTGATAATCAATGAACCAAAGAGGTATAATTATCAATGATGAAATACAAAGAAGGATACACTGAGGTTATACTATCTAGAGCATAAAAAAGCCCAAACATAGAGATACACATGATGAGGACATCATTGAGATGTAGAGTGATGAGCAAAATAGAGAAAACAGTGATTTGTTAAAGTATTCAAGAGTTCACTGTCATGAAAGCTCACTGATAATGTATGATCTATATCTATCATCTCGTCATATTCAAAAAGCATAAATTCATGTCCATATCAAATGACTTTGGAAGTTCATGAAATTGGGGACACTTTAGCTCACTAATAAGGTATGAGCTATATCTACCATCTTCCCAGATTCAGAAAGCATGTTCATATGAAATAACTTTGAAAGTTCATGAAAATTGAGGATAATTATGACTCTCAATAGTTTCACTAGGTTTTAAGCTTGAAGATCATTTTTCATGAGACCGTGGATTTTGCAGTTGTTCATAAATATGTATAAACTCATCATTCTCTTGAAAGAAGAAGTAATAGCAGCAATGTTTGGATTTTTGTATGAAATTCCCAGTTACCATAGATAACCCAGAAAGTGAGGCAAGTTTAGCGTTATGTATTTTGAACAAATAAAGAAACATTTATGTCAAAATAATCACTGTAAAAAGTTGCTATTTTCACTATTTTGGACAAGCCAACGTCATGGAGGACACATGGTTTTAGATCAAAATAACATAAAAACAATGGAGTTCACTGTCATGAAAGTGCTTGATTGTTAATATTCACTGCTATAAAATAAAATCTAAGGACACAAATTACATTTTTCCTATTATTTGAAATAAGTAATAAACCCTAAAACAACATTCAATCGGATATGAGGTCTAAATGATTATTATATTATATATTTAATAGGAAAATAGTCTATACTTTTATCACATAGATCTCTACAGAATTCAGTTTGTATTCAAAAATGTTGGACGAACAAAGCAAAGAAATTATTACCTTGTACATGTAGATAAAAATTTGCTCCTTCAATTTTTATAGAAGATCAAAGATCAAGAAAGCAGAGCCATTAAACAAGACATTACACCCCAGCCAGTTACAATGTCTCAGTGCTCAGCTGTGACCTCAATTTCGCTTCGTTCGCTCATTTTCTCTATTCGGAAATAAAAATCAAAATGATTTGGTTTCACTTTTTTCTCATGTATACCCCACATACGTCGGCATTCCGATGGTCTACTTAAAACCCATCAAAATTGTGACACTACTGGGGACTATTACAACAAAAACCCAAATTCACAAAAAAAATTCATCCCTCGAAAGTTGCCATCCAAATTTAGCCCCAAATGTAGTAGTGACACACTCATAACATTCTGCACGATCGTAGTAAATTTCCTATAAGCATAAACAATACTATTTTTTCCCAATTTTTTAAGGTTAAATATAATGAAGGCTCATTATATTTATTTATGGATGCTAAAATATATGTAATAAAAGTAAATAGTGATTTAATATTAATGACACTATATTAAACTAAACATTTTTAAAAATGAATAAATGTCATATTTTTTGTTTATTTTAGTTATATTCTTAATAGATATATTAATTCGAATCTATTCATGTAAATATAAATGCAATCTTTCTTTTTAAGTATAATAAAAATACCTTAGGGAAAAAAAATGGATTTTCAATCTTAAATATTTTAGATCATATTTTATGATTAATATAGATGGGACCAAATAATAATTAAAATTTTTGTACAATGAAATCCATTACCCTATTTTTAATTAATTTTCATTAGATTTTCTAAATGAACCAAAGAGGTATAATAATCAATGATCACAAACAAAGAAGGATACAATGAGGTTTTACAATGTAGAGAGTAAAAAAAGCCCAAACATAAAGATACACATGGTGAGGACATCATTGAGATGTAGAGTGATGACCAAAATAGAGAAAATAGTGATTTGTTAAAGTATTCAAGAGTTCACTGTCATGAAAGCTCACTGATAATGTATGATATATATATACCATCTTCCAAGATTTAGAAAGCATGTTCATATGAAATAACTTTGAAAGTTCACGAAAATTGAGGATAATAATGACTCTCAATAGTTTCACTAGGTTTTCAGCTTGAAGGTCATTTTTCATGAGACCGTGGATTTTTCAGTTATTCATAAAGATGTCTAAACTCATCATTATCTTGAAATATAGCAGTAATAGCAGCAATGTTTGAATTTTTGTATGAAATCCCCAGTTACCATAGATAACCCAGAAAGTGAGGCAAGTTTAGTGTGATATATTTTGAACAAAGGAAGAAATATTTATATCAAAATAATCACTATAAGAAATCGCTATTTTCACCATTTTGGACCACCCAACGTCATGGAGGGAAGGTGGTTTTAGATCAAAATAATACAAAAAAAATGGAGTTTACTCTCATGAAAGTGCTCAATTGTTAACATTCACTGCTAAAAAATAAACCCTAAGGGTACAGATTACATTTTTCCCTATTATTTGAAATCAGTAATAAACCTTAAAACAACGTTCAATCGGATATGATCTCTAAATGATTATTATATTATAGATTTAACAGAAAAACTAGTCTATATGTTTATCACATAGATCTCTACAAAATTCATTTTGTATTAAAAAATGTTGGAGGAACAAAGAAAACAAATTATTACCTTGTACATGTAGATTGAAGTTTGCTCCTTCAATGTTCATCAAAGATCAAAGACCAAGAAAGCAGAGCCATTACACAGGACATTACACCCCAGCCAGTTACACTGTCTTCATGCTCAGCTTTGACCTCAATTTTGATTCGTCCTACTCCTTTTCTCTCTTCGGTAATAAATATGAAAATGATTTGGTTTCACTCTTTTTTTTTATGTATACCCCGCATACGTCGACATTTTGATGGTCTACTTAAAACCCATCCAAATTGCAACATTAGTGGGGACTATTACTAAAAAAAACCTAAATTAACAAAAAAAAATCATCCGTCGGAAGTTGCCATCGAAATTTAGCCTCAAATGTAGTAGTGACACACTCATAACATTCTGCATGATCATAGTAGATTGGTTATAAGCATAAACAATACTATTTTTTCCCAATTTTCAAAGGTTAAATATAATGAAGGTTCATTATATTTATTTATGGATGTTGAAATATATGTAATAAAGTATATAATGATTTAATATTAATGACACTATATTAAACTAAATATTTTAAAAATGAATAAATGTCATATTTTTTTGTCTATTTTAGTTATATTCTTAATAGATATATTAATTCGAATCTAGTCATGTAAATATAAATGTAATCTTTTTTCTAGTATAATAAAAATACCTTAGGGAAATATTTTATACAACAGAATAAAATAAAATAATTAAAATATCCACTTATAAATAAAGAAGATCAAATTGATATTTTATAAAAAATAAAAATAAAAACATAAACAAGCTCAGATTCAGACCACTCACTCCCAGACTATCCAATCCAACAACTTGTGTTGCTGCAATTGCGATGGGATCTATATTTCCTTCTCTTCCAGACGAACTT
>MU223956.1:0-11734 GCA_018584345.1 Thuja plicata | reverse complement strand
ACACATATAGGTCGTCGAGCATTGGATTAACTTGCTCCCATCGAGGTCAATGTTGGAGATGATGAGTTGGTACCTATAGAAAAAATGAGTTCTCTCCAAATAGGGATTTTTTGTTTCAGGTTTTTGCAATTGTGAAGCTTCTCCCATTCGAGAAGTGTTGTGATGATTTTATTGAAGAGATTAGACTAGATATGTTACAGATAGAGTGGAAGTGGTGCAGGAAACCTATGACTTGAATTTTCTTAGGTTGTTTTCAATATAATAAAGGATGTGTTCTAGATCATCCTACGTTTTGTCTTAGTCCATCTTGTGTGGACAAGGATCCTCTGGTCTATTTATAAACCAAGGATGCCTTACTTCATTGGATTGTCTTATTTCTAGTGCTTTATATAAATTTTTTAGTTTGGTTGCAGAAGTGGTTCTTGGGTCTTGTGTACCTTTTTTTGGTCATTTCTAGGTTCTTTGAGTCATTTTCCACTTGGTGGGATGCTGACTTGTTGGCTTTCTTAGGATGTGTCTTAATGTTGTCAGAAGTTGCACATTGTGAAATTTTTGTCAATGAAACATTTCACTAAAATGTTGCTAGAGTATGCAACTCTGATCCCAAGGATCCTAGCTGAATTTGAATCAGTTGGATCATTTTGGGAGTTGGTTTTATGTGGGAAGAGGCCTGTCCAATCGGGACAGAGAAAGAAAAAACATTATGGAGCAAGTTTTGCTGAGATATCAATATTTTCTGAGCATTTTTTTGAGTTGTGTGGCTGTGTACGGACTCCATATTTTGGTCTAATTAGCCCATAATATTCCTTAATAAATTACCTTATTGTTTCATTTGGTTGTTTAATTTGGTTATATTTTTCTTGAGATAGAGGGAAAACTATCTGCATGTTAAAAAAAACAAGAATAGAGGTCGGGTTGCAAGATGTGGCCCTAACTTACTATTTCACCATAGATAATCGATGCCACTGGGTGTAGAGTAATTTAAGGAAAGGTTATAATGAATTCCAAAGGCTAAGAATAAGGAAAGTTGATTTGGGGTTTTAACTTTGATGCCTTGGGCTAAATATTGGGAATGTATATAGCCAGCGAGACAAGAAAAGCATGGAGCAGCAGACCAAAAGTAAACTTGGGACTAAGTACTGATTGAATTGAGGTATTTGAAGACCATAGAACCCTTCCCAATGACTATAACTATGCTAAGTACCGAACATTAGATGAATCCATTAGGCCCTAGCTTAATCTGATCACTTAGGCTAATGCGCTGTTGTGACAGTTTAAGGTTGCATGATTAGAACATTCGCTTGTCACTTTGGCATTTAACCTTATGTTGTTTGAAGGTCTTAAAACTATTATAAGGATTCTTGGTTCTGTGTTCACCATTTTCATTTTAGGGAATGTTCAATATTGCAGCCTGACATAGGAGGAGTAGAAACACTATGTTTTCTTGTAGATGCAGTTCTTGCAAAGTCTGATCATTGCGGAATGACAAGTTTGCAGTGAAGGTACCCAAGGACCTTAGTGACACTTTTTGTTCTATGACCACACTCATATTGGAGATGGGAACATTTTTGTAGACTTAAGGAAATAAGGTAAAGTCTGCGATTCTGTTTACTGTAAGATTGTACAGTCTGATTGGTGGATTACAGTGAAACCATAGAGCTGTAAAGGAAGTGTATGAACCTCAGTGGAAGTCTAGGGTTGTGATAGGCAAATATTTCATTGTTGGTACTTTACAAGGAGGGAGCATCTCTAGGACAATGCAAACTTGGAGACATGGAACACTTCAATTTGTGTAATGGAACACCTAATTCAATGAGTATTCAGTGACTTGTGGCAAGAAAGAAGTTACAGACAATACCATTGAAGGGTTATGATAATTGGAGACACCATCCAATCCTAGAATGCAGGGTGAACCTACACTTTTTTTGTGTGCACTTTGCATCAGGAAGAGAGTCAAAATCTATATCTCATTGGGAAGTTTAGGAAACTTGATAAGAAAAAAGAACCTAGTAGGGTCAAAGGGGAAGGAGGATTCCAATTAAAAACATCGATAAGAAAGGAAGATAACCTCTACATTTGGCCACTATTAATGGAGTTAAAAACCTCATCGCTTTAGGAATGTGAAAGATGGTTTAGGCCTATACAATGATATCATGAGTGCTCGAAAGACAATATTTTGAATTCAATGTAGAATAGTCATGGATATGACATCAAATGCATGAAAGTAATAGAGATTCATAACATAGAATATATAGTTATAATTGTGATAATCAATGAACCAAAGAGGTATAATAATCAATGTCAAAATACAAAGAAGGATACAATGAGGTTTTACTATCTAGAGCATAAAAAAGCACAAACATAGAGATACACATGATGAGGACGTCATTGAGATGTAGAGTGATGACCAAAATAGAGAAAACAATGATTTGTTAAAGTATTCAAGAGTTCACTGTCATGAAAGCTCACTGATAATGTATGATCTATATTTATCATCTCCTCATATTCAAAAAGCATAAATTCATGTCCATGCCAAATGACTTTTGAAGTTCATGAAATTGGGGACACTTTAGCTCACTAATAAGGTATGAGCTATATCTACCATCTTCCCAGATTCAGAAAGCATGTTCATATGAAATAACTTTGAAAGTTCATGAAAAATGAGGATAATTATGACTCTCAATAGTTTCACTAGGTTTTAAGCTTGAAGATCATTTTTCATGAGAGTGTGGATTTTGCAGTTCTTCATAAATATGTATAGACTCATCATTCTCTTGAAAGAAGCAGTAATAGCAGCAATGTTTGAATTTTTGTATGAAATTCCCAGTTACCATAGATAACCCAAAAAGTGAGGCAAGTTTACCATTATATATTTTGAACAAATAAAGAAACATTTATGTCAAAATAATCACTGTAAAAAATTGCTATTTTCAATATTTTGGAAAAGCCAACGTCATGGAGGACACGTGGCTCTAGATCAAAATAACATAAAAACAATGGAGTTCACTGTCATGAAAGTGCTCGATTGTTAATATTCACTGCTAAAAAATAAAATATAAGGGCACAAATTACATTTTTCCTATTATTTGAAATATGTAATAAACCCTAAAACAATGTTCAATCAGATATGAGGTCTAAATGATTATTATATTATATATTTAACTAGCAAATAGTCTACACATTTATCACATAGATCTCTACAGAATTTAGTTTGTATTCAAAAAAGTTGGAGGAACAAAGAAAACAAATTATTACCTTGTACATGAGGATAAAACTTTGCTCCTTCAATGTTTATCAAAGATCAAAGATCAAAGATCAAGAAAGCGGAGCCATTAAATAGGACATTACACCCCAGCGAGTTGCAATGTCTCAGTGCTTAGCTGTGACCTCAATTTTGCTTTGTTCGCTCATTTTCTCTCTTCGGCAATAAAAATCAAAATGATTTCGTTTCACTTTTTTCTCATGTATACCCCGCATACGTCGGCATTCCAATGGTCTACTGAAAAGCCATCAAAATTGTGACACTACTGGATACTATTACAAGAAAAATCCAAATTCACAAAAAAAATTCATCCCTCAGAAGTTGCCATTGAAATTTAGCCCCAATTGTAGTAGTGACACACTCATAACATTCTGCACGATCGTAGTAGATTGCCTATAATCATAAACAATACTATTTTTTCCTAATTTTTTAAGGTTAAATATAATGAAGGTTCATTATATTTATTTATGGATGGTAAAATATATGTAATAAAAGTATATAATTATTTAATATTAATGACACTATACTAAACTAAACATTTTAAAAAATGAATAAATGTCATATTTTTTGTTTATTTTTGTTATATTCATAATAGATATATTAATTCAAATCTATTCATGTAAATATAAATGTAATCTTTCTTTTAAGTATAATAAAAATACCTTAGGGAAAAAAATGGATTTTCAACCTTAAATATTTTAGATCATATTTTATGATTAATATAGATGGGACCAAATAATAATTAATATTTTTGTATAATGAAATCCATTACCCTATTTTCAATTAATTTTCATTAGATTTTCTAAGTGAACCAAAGAGGTATAATAATCAATGATCAAAAACAAAGAAGGATACAATGAGTTTTTCCAATCTAGAGCGTAAAAAAAGCCCAAACATAGAGATACACATGGTGAGGACATCATTGAGATGTAGAGTGATGACCAAAATAGAGAAAATAGTGATTTGTTAAAGTATTCAAGACTTCACTCTCATGAAAGCTCACTGATAATGTATGATCTATATATACCATCTTCCTAGATTCAGAAAACATGTTCATATGAAATAACTTTAAAAGTTCATGAAAATTGAGGATAATAATGACTCTCAATAGTTTCACTAGGTTTTCAGCTTGAAGGACATTTTTCATGAGACCGTGGATTTTTCAGTTATTCATAAAGATGTCTAGACTCACCATTGTCTTAAAATATAGCAGTAATAGCAGCAATGTTTCAATTTTTGTATGAAATCCCTAGTTACCGTAGATAACCCAGAAAGTTAGGCAAGTTTAGTGTGATGTATTTTGAACAAAGAAAGAAATATTTATATCAAAATAATCACTATAAGAAATCGCTATTTTCACCATTTTGGACCACCCAACGTCATGGAGGGAAGGTGGTTTCATAGCAAAATAATACAAAAAAAATGGATTTTACTCTCATGAAAGTGCTCAATTGTTAACATTCACTGCTAAAAAATAAACCCTAAGCGCACAGATTACATTTTTCCCTATTATTTGAAATTAGTAATAAACCTTAAAACAACGTTCAATCGGATATGAGCTCTAAATGATTATTATATTATAGATTTAACAGAAAAAATAGTCTATATGTTTATCACATAGATCTCTACAAAATTCATTTTGTATTAAAAAATTTTGGAGGAACAAAGAAAACAAATTATTACCTTGTACATGTAGATTGAACTTTGCTCCTTCAATGTTTATCAAAGATCAAAGACCAAGAAAGCGGAGCCATTACACAGGACATTACACCCTACCCAGTTACACTGTCTTCGTGCTTAGCTTTGACCTCAATTTTGCTTCATCCTGCTCCTTTTCTCTCTTCGGCAATAAAAATGAAAATGATTTGGTTTCACTCTTTTTCTTCATGTATACCCCACATACGTCAGCATTTCGATGGTCTACTTAAAACCCATCCAAATTGCAACATTAGTGGGGACTATTACCAAAAAAAAAACCAAATTAACAAAAAAAATCATCCCTCGGAAGTTGCCATTGAAATTTAGCCCCAAATGTAGTAGTGACACACTCATAACATTCTGCACGATCGTAGTAGATTTGTTATAAGCATAAACAATACTATTTTTTCCCAATTTTCAAAGGTTAAATATAACGAAGGTTCATTATATTTATTTATGGATGTTAAAATATATGTAATAAAAGTATATAATGATTTAATTTGAATGACACTATATTAAACGAAATGTTTTTAAAAATGAATAAATGTCATTTTTTCTGTCTATTTTAGTTATATTCTTAATAGATATATTAATTCGAATCTAGTCATGTAAATATAAATGTAATCTTTTTACTAGTATAATAAAAATACCTTAGGGAAAAAATGGATTTTCAATCTCAAATATTTTAGATCATATTTTATGATTAATATAGATGGGACCAAATAATAATAAATATTATAATGAACCAAACAGGTATAATAATCAATGATCAAAAACAAAGAAGGATACAATGAGGTTTTACAATCTAGAGCGTAAAAAAGCCCAAACATAGAGATATACATGCTGAGGACATCATTGACGTGTGGAGTGATGACTAAAATAGAGAAATTAAAGTATTCAAGAGTTGACTGTCATGAAAGCTCACTAAAAATGTATAATCTATATCTACCATCTTCCCAGATTCAAAAAGCATGTTCATATGAAAGAACTTTGAAAGCTCACAAAAATTGAGGATAATTATGACTCTCAATAGTTTCACTAGGGTTTTAGCTTGAAGGTCATTTTTCATGAGACCGTGGATTTTTCACTTGTTCATAAAGATGTCTAGACTCATCACTATCTTGAAAGATAGTAGTAATAGCAGCAATGTTTCAGGTTTTGTATGAAATCCCTAGTTACCATAGATAACCCAGAAAGTGAGGCAAGTTTAGTGTGATGTATTTTGAAAAAAGAAAGAAACATTTATATAAAAATAATCACTATAAGAAATCGCTATTTTCACCATTTTGGACCACCCAACGTCATGGAGTGAAGGTGGTTTTAGATGAAAATAATAACAAAAAAATAGAGTTCAATGTCATGAAAGTGCTCGATTGTTAACATTCACTGCTAAAAAATAAACCCTAAGGGCACAAATTACATTTTTCCCTATTATTTGAAATAAGTAATAAACCCTAAAACAACATTGAATCGGATATGATCTCTGAATGATTATTATATTATAGATTTAATAGAGAAACAAGTCTATATGTTTATCACATAGATCTCTATAGAATTCAGTTTGAATTCAAAAATGTTGGGGGAACAAAGAAAAAAAATTATTACCTTGTACATGTAGATAGAACTTTGCTCCTTCAATGTTTATCAAAGAGCAAAGACCAAGAAAGCAGAGCCATTACACAGGACATTACACCCCATCCAGTTACACTATCTTCATCCTCAGCTTTGACCTCAATCTTGCTTCGTCCCACTCCTTTTCTCTCTGCGGCAATAAAAATGAAAATGATTTGGTTTCACTCTTTTTTTTTTCATGTATACCGTTCTGATGGTCTACTTAAAACCCGGCCAATTTGCAACATTATTGGGCACTATTACAAAAAAAAAACCCAAATTAACAAAAAAAATTGTTTCGTCATTTTGAACGACGTAGTAGATTAGTTATAAGCATAAACAATACTATTTTTTCCCAAATTTCAAAGGTTAAATATGCTGAAGGTTGGAATGTTTACTAAGAGTGGAATAATTTTCAAAATAACTCTAGCCCATTATTTTATTAAAAAAATGGAATAAAATAAACAGTTTAAATAAAATAAAATATTCTTGAAAACAATAATAAATAAAGAAAATAATAATTTACTACAATCACATAAAAATATTAAAAGATACTTAATTGTTTGGAAGATTTATAGATACGTTTATAAATTAAAAAAGATCAAATAAATCTTGTCAGCACACAACTGAATAAAATTATAATTTTCTACAATCACATAAAAATATTAAAAGATACTTACTACATATTACATTTTTCCCTATTATTTGAAATCAGTAATAAGCCTGAAAACAACGTTCAATTGGATATGAGCTCGAAATGATTATTATATTATAGATTTAACATAAAAACTAGTCTATATGTTTATCACATAGATCTGTACAGAATTCATTTTGTATTCAAAAATGTTGGAGGAACAAAGAAAACAAATTATGACCTTGTACATGTAGATTGAACTTTTCTCCCTCAATGTTTATCAAAGATCAAAGACCAAGAAAGCGGAGCCATTACATAGGACATTACACCCAAGCCAGTTACATTATCTTCGTGCTCAGCTTTGACCTGAATTCAAAATAGCAAAATTGTTTTCTTTTATTGAGGGAGGCTTTGATAGACACTCCTAAAGTGCAGCAACTCTCAAATATTTATTAAAAATTTATATGTGCATTTTCATTGGTATAGAGATCATGTTTTCTAATTCAGTGAAGTTTATATGATTTGAAGTTATATCAGAGCTGGTTACAGTAACTTTATGATTATAAATGTTTGGTTGATGCTTATTTTTTTAATATGTTAACAACTTATTAGTATTTTCTCAAATATTTATTAAAAAATTATATATGCATTTTCATTGGCATATAGATCATTCTTTCGAATTCAGTGAAGATTATATGATTATAAATGGTTGGTTGATTGAAAGTTTTTAAATATGTTAACTACTTCTTAGATATGAGCTGAAAAAGAAATTTATTAATATTATCCTTGGTTTTTTTGGAAGAAAAATCAAGTTTTGAATTGAATGGGTTTATTTTGTACAAATGTGTTTGGAAAGCAACAATATTTTTCTCTATTTACTTTTTTTATATAGAAATTTATAGTTGTATTTTATTTTAATGAATAATTTTTCATTCTCTCGTCACTATATTCATCCTATAATTTGAAATTATATATAGAAAATATAACTATGGTTGTAGGGTTTTGAATTTTATGAAAAGATTATTCAAAATAGACTATATAATATTCATGTGTCATTGGAAATGTAATGAAAAGTGAAGCCTTTTTTTTTACATTGAAAAGATAGACTATACCTTAAAAAATCCAATTTCATAAAACTGCACAGAACACATTGAAAATTATAGTCTATTAAATCATATAATAAATGTTCCCGTTCCTGTTCCTCTAGGAGGAGTGGGCGAGAACCCTGCTGTCTAAACAGTTGGGAGGGAAGAATTAATGCTGCTGCCTATGGTTCGAGTTATTTTGGCTAGGCTTGTCCCTCAGTTCCCCTATTCTGTGTTTGGGGTTAATTTTAAGTTTGCTATTTTGAAAGATATCAGAAGTGCTCGAAAGACAATATTTTGAATTCAATGTATAATAGTCATGGATATGACATCAAATGCACGAAAGTAATAGAGATTCATAACATAGAATATATAGTTATAATTGCGATAATCAATGAACCAAAGAGGTATAATAATCAATGACAAAATACAAAGAAGGATACAATGACATTTTACTATCTAGAGCATAAAAAATCCCATAACAAGAAAGCAGAGCCATTAAACAGGACATTACACCCCAGCCAGTTGCAATGCCTCAGTGCTTAGCAGTGACCTCAATTTTGCTTCGTTCGCTCATTTTCTCTCTTTGGCAATAAAAATCAAAATGATTTGGTTTCACTTTTTTCTCATGTATACCCCGCATACGTCGGCATTTCGATGGTCTAATTAAAACACATCGAAATTGTGACACTACTGGGGACTATTACAAGAAAAACCCAAATTCACAAAAAAAATTCATCCCTCGAAAGTTGCCATTGAAATTTAGCCCCAAACGTAGTAGTGACACACTCATAACGTTCTGCATGATCGTAGTAGATTGCCTATAAGCATAAACAATACTATTTTTTCCCTAATTTTTAAGGTTGAATATAATGAAGGTTCATTATATTTATTTATGGATGCTAAAATATATGTAATAAAAGTATATAATGATTTAATATTAATGACACTATACTAAACTAAACATTTTAGAAAATGAATAAATGTCTTATTTTTTGTTTATTTTACTTATATTCATAATAGATATATTAATTCGAATCTATTCATGTAAATATAAATGTAATCTTTCTTTCATGTATAATAAAAATACCTTAGGGAAAAAAATGGATTTTCAATCTTAAATATTTTAGATCATATTTTATGATTAATATAGATGGGACCAAATAATAATTAATATTTTTTACAATGAAATCCATTACCCCATTTTCAATTAATTTTCATTAGATTTTCTAAATGAACCAAAGAGGTATAATAATCAATGATCAAAAATGAAGAAGGATACAATGAGGTTTTACAATCTAGAGCGTAAAAAAAGCCCAAACATAGAGATACACATGGTGAGGACATCATTGAGAAGTAGAGTGATGACCAAAATAGAGAAAATAGTGATTTGTTAAAGTATCCAAGAGTTCATTGTCATGACAGCTCACTGATAATGTATGATCCATATATACCATCTTCCCAGATTCAAAAAGCATGTTCGTATGAAATAACTTTGAAAGTTCATGAAAATTGAGGATAATAATGACTCTCAATAGTTTCACTAGGTTTTCAGCTTGAAGGTCATTTTTCATGAGACCGTGGATTTTTTAGTTATTCATAAAGATGTCTAGACTCATCATTGTCTTGAAATATAGTAGTAATAGCAGCAATGTTTGAATTTTTGTATGAAATCCCCAGTTACCATAGATAACCTAGAAAGTGAGGCAAATTTAGTGTGATGTATTTTGAACAAAGAAATAAATATTTATATCAAAATAATCACTATAAGAAGTCACTATTTTCACCATTTTGGACCACCCAATGTCATGGAGGGAAGGTGGTTTTAGATCAAAATAATACAAAAATAATGGAGTTTACTCTCATGAAAGTGCTCAATTGTTAACATTCACTGCTAAAAAATAAACCCTAAGGGCACATATTACATTTTTCCCTATTATTTGAAATCAGTAATAAGCCTTAAAACAACGTTCAATTGGATATGAGCTCGAAATGATTATTATATTATAGATTTAATAGAAAAACTAGTCTATATGTTTATCACATAGATCTGTACAGAATTCATTTTGTATTCAAAAATGTTGGAGGAACAAAGAAAACAAATTATGACCTTGTACATGTAGATTGAACTTTTCTTCCTCAATGTTTATCAAAGATCAAAGACCAAGAAAGCGGAGCCATTACACAGGACATTACACCCAAGCCAGTTACACTGTCTTCGTGCTTAGCTTTGACCTCAATTTTGCTTCGTCCTACTCCTTTTCTCTCTTCGGAAATAAAAATGAAAATGATTTGGTTTCACTCTTTTTTTTCATGTATACCCCGTATACGTCGGCATTTTGACGGTCTTCTTAAAATCCATCGAAATTGCAACATTAGTGGGGACTATAACCAAAAAAAAAACCAAATTAACAAAAAAAAATCATCCGTCGGAAGTTGCCATCAAAATTTAGCCCCAAATGTAGTAGTGACACACTCATAACATTCTGCATGATCGTAGTAGATTGGTTATAAGCATAAACAATACTATTTTTTTTCGATATTTTCAAAGGTTAAATATAATGAAGGTTTATTATATTTATTTATGGATGTTAAAATATATGTAATAAAAGTATATAATGATTTAATTTGAATGACACTATATTAAACTAAATATTTTTAAAAATGAATAAATGTCATATTTTTTTGTCTATTTTAGTTATATTCTTAATAGATATATTAATTCAAATCTGGTCATGTAAATATAAATGTAATCTTTTTTCTAGTATAATAAAAATACCTTAGGGAAAAAATGGATTTTCAATCTCAAATATTTTAGATCATATTTTATGATTAATATATATGGGACCAAATAATAATAAATATTTTTGTACAATGAAATCGATTACCCTATTTTCAATTAATTTTCATTAGATTTTCTAAATGAACCAAAGAGGTATAATAATCAATGATCAAAAACAAAGAAGGATACAATGAGGTTTTACAATCTAGAGCGTAAAAAATCCCAAACATAGAGATACACATGTTGAGGACATCATTGACATGTGGAGTGATGACCAAAATAGAGAAATTAAAGTATTCAAGAGTTCACTGTCATGAAAGCTCACTGATCCAGTTCCACTGTCTTCGTGCTCAGCTTTGACCTCAATTTTGCTTCATCCCACTCCTTTTCTCTTTGCGGCAATAAAAATGAAAATGATTTGGTTTTACTCTTTTTTTTCATGTATACCCCGCATACGTCAGCATTCCGATAGTCTACTTAAAACCAATCCAAATTGCAACATTATTGGGGACTATTACCGAAAAAAAACCCAAACTCACAAAAAAAATTGTTTCCGTCATTTTGCACGATGTAGTAGATTAGTTATAAGCATAAACAATACTATTTTTTCCCAAATTTCAAAGGTTAAATATGCTGAAGGTTGGAATGCTTACTAAGAGTGG
>MU223955.1:304526-333891 GCA_018584345.1 Thuja plicata | reverse complement strand
TCAGATTAATTTCCCAAAATTGGTGATGCATAGGCTAATACTAAAATGCAAATGCTAGACTGAAAGCTAACAATGTGATGATATGAGTCAATCCGTATTATAAGAACATTCCCAAAACTTAGAGAAGAAAACGATTTTCCCCTAAATTAATCGTATCAAATCATAATACAAAAATTTGGCTCAAATATAGATTACAAGTCTAATTCAAATGAGATGTTTGAATTCAACAGAAAGATAAATGAGATGCAATGGACCAGTTAAAGAAATGGCATTCAGACATACACAATTGACTCAGCAACGGTGATATATTCTTCACACCCAAAATTTAGCCAACCTTTGTATTGATTTTTGGATGCATACATATAGAGTTCCAAATTGAATCGTTACAAAAAGAAGTAACCGAAACGGTTCAACTTCCCAACCAGAAAATGACAACTAAAGGTCTATCCATTACAAAATCTTGACAAAAATAACACAAGAAGAGAAAACATTTATGTTTCGGCTTCCTTCTCCTTAGCTAATTTAGCCCTATAGGCTATCACAGCAGTGATGACCTGGATGAGCTCTTTGTGTCTATTGATGTGGACGTTGGTGTAATGGATGAGACATCTGGAATGCTCTTTGGCTAGAGTCTTGATTGCTTCTGACTGGTCTTTTAGTTCTTCCATAGCCTTAAAGATGCATCCACTCAATTGCTGGAGTTCTGGCACCTTATCTAAATGAGTCAAAGATAGCTCTGCCAAATTATGCAAGTAGTCTGTGAATGACTTCTGCATGTTGGCCACTCCAACTATTGATTTGCCCTCACCAATAGTCTGTGAATCCACATGAAGTCCTAGAAGGATTTTATAATTTCTACTCTGCTCCTCCTGCACCTTAACATCTATTTTTTGTAGCCCTGTCTCAGCCTGAATAATCATCTCAATTTTGAATTCTAGACTTTGGAGCCATTCGATAAAGGGCTCATCACCCTTCTGTAGGATCTTAACTTTTAGGGCCTCCTTAGTCTTCATCTTTACCGCCACATGCAACATAACTATGCATTCTTAACATCTCACTCTCTCTGTAGTGAGAGTCTGTAAATTCTTCTCAATGTTGTTTTTCTCTGTTTCTAGCCTCAGAACAACATTACCTAACTGCTCAATGATCACTAGACCTTCCGACTCAAGCCTCTCAATCCATCTCTTACCAATCTATCCGTAATGCCGATCTTCTTGCAACTTAGCAAGGATGGCCTAGTTCTCAACAGTACTAGGATCAAAGGAAGTTTGAGTACTGGGAACGCTCGCTATAGGAGTTAAGAGTTGTCTAATGAACTCATTAAGCTGAGCCACTTCTACTTTAAGCTGAATCTTGGAAGTCTTGAGATCTTCCAACACCTCTTATATTACTACATTGGTGGACTTCCACCAATCCACTTTAGTGTTGTGCCGAGCTAAGCCCATATCAAATGATTGCAACTAAAAATTAGAAGTCGCTAGATCTTCGAGCTTGCCTTCTTTGGTAGGCTTGGCTACTTCCATGGTGAAGTGCCCTATTTTAGGATCATGACCTAGAGTAGACATAGTCTTTGCACTCTTCGGTTTTCTTGTAGTAGCCTTGGGCTAAAAATCCCATGATAGGGTGTCTTTGCTCGAAACTGCTTCTTCTACCCTCTTCCTCTTGTGCTCTAGAGTATTTGCTATCCATGATTCTGCGCTAGTGACCTTGTTGGTGGAGACCAACTCTTCGATGAATAGCTTTCTACTAAGTGGAGGAGTAGCTTTGGGATGAGAGGTGAATGGGTTCACTGTAGTAGGCGAGGAGGAGATCAATTTCACAACCTGAGTAACCTCTTGTTGCTCCCCACCTCTCTTATCAGATTCTGCAGAAGTACTAGGGCTATCCTCTCCAACTTTGACTATAACAAGGGACATCCTCTTTGGAGTTTCTCAAGTCGAAGTCCTAGAAAAAACATCTATAGCAATGGCAATAATTGGCTGCTCAGGCTCTGCAGCTTTAGGAGGCTCGTCTGTAGACTTGACTTGATTTTCCGGGTCGGCCTCTTCTATGACTCCGACATCTAGAAGGGGACCTTCTCCACAAATCTTCTCTAAGAGAGAGGCTTTTTTAGGAGTTTCATCTACTCCCCCTGATGGTTGAATTAATCCCTATGCAGCTGGAAAGATTTCTATGGAGGAAGAGGTTGCAGCACCCATAGTCATTTTTGCAGGAGTTCGCTAAGTGGGAGGTTTCCTCTCTGACCTTTTCTTTCGACCTGCCGTCCACTCAACCCACTGAGCTGTTCTTTTGAAAATACCCACCATTAGGGTCTGCAAGTCACTTACCGCCTAGTCTAGCATCAGCTCTAAACTGATAGGGGTGGATTTTATTTTCTCCAAGTAGGTATCATCATACAGATGATTACCATCATCTTCTAGCCCTTCTACTGCGATGTTAACATTGAAGTTTTTGATTTTTTCAATGGTTAATCGGGTGTAGAACCTTTCCCTGCTCTCCAAGTTGTCCTTGCAATTGGACCAATAGTCTTCAATATCAGGTACATGATGAATAGCCTGGCTCATTTGCAAGACATCTCTGGCATAATCAACAAGATCATACTACGGTCTCAAAATGTCATATGTCGCTAGAGAGAACTTCTTTGAGAATGTTTTAAGGACATTCTTTGCCTCTGATCGAGACACACAACTGTAAGCTCTGATGACCATCGATAGCTTGTAGCCTTTCTTCTTCACCTCTGAGCAGATCAGGTTCACCTGGAGTGCTTGCCTCATTACTTTGATCAGCATAATCATGTCTGTAGGGTATCTGGGTAGCCTCAAAGGAAATTCATCGAAACTTGCAAGATGAAGATATGAGAAATCTCCGAACTGAATAAAATAACATCCAAATTGGCTTATAAAAGCCATGGCTTCAGGAGAAAATCTCCTCTCTGGAAAACCCTGTAGCTCCCTGCATAGTCTCATTGTAAAGGCATCATTAACCGTGAGATAATCCGCATAGCTATTTTGTAGTTGCAAAGAAGGGAAAAACTCATAACTTTTCACATCATCTGGGAATTCTTCTAATCTAGGAAGCCCAAGCCAGATTTGAATCATGGCTAAAATATATATCAGGACAGAAGACATGTAAAATTCATTCTAAAATTTGGCCCTATTGAGGGCGTCTGAGAGATTCTCGCTTACCATCAACACCCAATCAATGAAATGATGCTGAGAATAGATTATCTGAACTAGGAAGAAATTTTGTTCAATGAAATTAAAAGCTTCACTCTCACCTCTAATTCTATGGAGTAATACCAGGATGTCTACTATCTCAGGCTTTAGATTTGCACCAAATAATGTTTTGGGCAACTTTCCCTTGGCGCTCTTGGGTTCTTTAAACCATGACTTCATGATCTCTCTTTTCCAGACTGGTCTCTTCACTGAATATTCAGAAACTGCCCGGCTATAAGTCATCTCAGAGTATTCCACCTGCTCTAGAATGCAGAGAGAATTCTGAATGGATTCTCTATCAATGGAGAGGAGCACCATGTTGTTTGGTAGGAGAATTTGCTTGGTGTTAGGGTTGTATCGAGCTATACATTCCCGAACCAACTCAGGAGCCTGAACGGCTACAGGAAAGCTGACAGCTTCTACTAACCCACTCTCCTTCAGCTTCTGAGTGATAGGATGGATTTTCTCTGCTCCTAGTCTATTATGGAAACTTTGCATGTCAAAGAATTTTAGTGAGGTATCTGAGATTTTATGCCACTCAGATGTGATACCGTTCAATCCGTCGAATCCTACAAGTCTGGAAGCCATGTGAGTGTGATTCACTTTGAAGATTTGAATTTCTCTTTGGAAAATAGGAACAAAGAGTGACTGGTCTTAGCTACTTCAAATTCAAATGATTTGGTGAACAATGGTGATTCCAGTTCGAATTCTTTAACTGATTATATACTTTTTTTGAATTCTTACCATTTAACGGCTAACTTCTCGTGTCACATGAATGAGAAGACCTTTACATTAATGAATAAGTCCGTTACAAAGTAAAATGGCCTTATTCATATTAATTACTTTGCTTTTCATGACATTAGAAAATATTTTTTTACTTTAGTAACCGTAACGGTAACTTTCCTAAAGTGGTGGAGATTTACTTTTCTGGTTCTCCTTTGAGTGGAAAAATGCCTTTGGAGTGCTCTCTGTCTTAAAATCTGCCAAAGGAGAATTCTAGCCTGTAGGGATGCCAAAGTGATATATATTGAATCCATTGGCCTTTTTATTTGTCTCTTCTCTTGTGGAATGGATTATTCTTTGAAATTTCTTCACATTGATAACTTGGCGGAAAATGCATCCCGTGGGTCAGAATCTGCTGGTAGAAGCAGTGGAGAAGCCATTTTCTGCTTTTTCACCTATGATGAATTCCATGAAATCTCCTCTATTTGATCATTTCCTATAGGTTCGACATGAGTGCTCAAGGCTTTCTTGTTCCTGACTTCTTCATTTTCCATCTTTATTTATCTTTGGTATTCTTAAGTCTGTCGATTGTGGAAAGTGCACCCCGTATGTCATTTTCTGCCATGGAGAAGCCAAAACTTGATTTCCCGCCAATGTTGCAACTTGAAGATATGAGGTGAAGTATTTCATCTGCTTGTGATTTTGAAGCCAGAAACTTTAAAACACAACCTTTACTAGATTAGGGATTTAACCTACCCAATAAAATATGATTTTTAGACTTGAAATCCCTCCCGACTTAGGAAAGAGAAGTTAAATTTGGGAAATCTGATAAAGGCCTTCTACCTATAATGGACTTCTAGACTTAGACTCTAGACTTGCATGAGACTTCTACGAACACTGCTACACATAAAATGTCCATTTTTGTCTTGAGAGTTAAAGACCAAAAGTGGGGCAACAGTATGTTAATATGAAAGTTTAGACTCAATGTTAAAAATCATAAATGTAAATAATAACTTCCATGATTGTATGCTTGGAATCCACCTTGAAGGAAGAATGAATGAATCTTGAGGATGCACAAAGGATCTTGAAGGAAGATCACACCACCATGATCGATAGATCTAGGGTTTGAATGATGAATCTTGAATGCTTGAACCAAATCCCTTCAAAGGCTTAAATGCTTGAATCCTTGATCTTCAATGGGGAACTTGAAATTCTTGAGAAGAAGACTTGAAAACCTTAATTGGACACTTGGAAGTTTAAGAGCATGTGGAACAATGGATGCTTGAAAGTAGATGATAATGTATTTGTCTCCAAGTAGATGATCATCAAAAATGAGAGGAGAAAGCTTCCTTATATACAATTATAGGGCACAAACTTCTAGAGATGCCAACATAGGAGAATTAAATTACAATTAGGCCTATACCCCTAGAAGTGGACCTATATTAAATATATTTTAAGATTCGTTACTCTGAAACCCGAAAGAACTGACCTAGAAGCGGGGAAAAATGAACTTTTGAGTTCCCCCCCACAATTGACAAACTTTCCAATGGAAAAGGGGGACCTAGGTCAAGGTCGAGGTCGACCCTGAGCCAGGTCAGGGTTGAGTCAACCTTGACCTAGGTCAAGGTCGAGGTGTTAGGGTTGAGTTAAAACTTGACCTAGGTCAAGGTCGGGGTCGACCTTGACCCAGGGGGTCAGAACCCCTGGAAAATGTTCCAGGTGGGGAAAACAGTGCCTAGAGAGGCCCAATCAATGTCCTAAACAGGCACAAGAGATGGAAAAGGGGCACAAATGAGAGGACAATATGATGATGGCCTGAAACACCCCCTAAGGAGGGCTAAAAAGTCTTAACATGAAAGTGTTTCCATTTTAAGACGATACATTTATAATCAATCTATATATTGATTTAAATGTAATTTGTGGAAATAGATTTATATAGACTTCAATCTAATTTGTGGAAATGTCTTTATGATTTGTGGAAAAATTGTATTGGGGAATAAGGATTTATTTCTATGTTTATACTTCTAATGAAGATTGGGCATCTTGATAAAGATCTTAGAGAGATTCATAATTTAAAGATGTATTCTTTTCAATCTTTCTATTTGATTTAATGATATATAACAATAAAATAAGGTATATAATGAATGTTTTAGATATTATTTTAATGAAAGGAACTTGGAATTTGAAAAGAACAAATATATTAATAGAAATTTAATATAAAATTAAGGTCTTGAAATGTATTTGACAAAGAAATGAAATAACTATAGAATGCCAATGTAGTGTGAAGAATTTCTTTGAAGTAGATTATAGATACTCATGGTTGTGAAAATGAAGTAGATCTTATCTATAGGTGCATATTGGATGTTGAGAAAGGAAATGAAAATTTACGGTGTGACAATTGTTTGGGTAGAGGCAAAGAGATATCTTGGGGTCCATTTTGAAATTGAAACTTTCAAATTCATGGTGGTACAAATGAAGAATTAATTCAAACTCCATGAGAAACTTACTTCTCCTCTTCCATTGCATAATGTTAGAATAACTGAGATGGGTGGGGGGGGGGTGAATCAGTGGCCTTAAAAATAATTCAAAAATCCAACCAAAACCTATATCTTAAATATAATATCCTCGATTATCTTTCAGTCCATCAAGATGTATGCCATAAGTAATTTTAACAAATATAAACTACTCGGTGAGATATACTGTTTATCTTTTCTAGACTTTACCGAAATGCAGCAAATAAACTTAGTGTTAACCGACCAATCCAGTATCACTAATGTGTAAAGAAAAATATCAATGAAATGAAAGAAATACACATTTGACACTTATATTTTAATGTGGAAACCCTGTTAAGGGAAAAACCACTTGGGACCGGTAACCCAAAATATTTTCACTCTTTTAAAGTGAGCTTGGTGAAGAGCCAACCCTGTTAAAGGTTAAAAAACACATTGTTAAGTGTCACCTTGTTAGAGGATTTAAAACCAACAGTTTGTCTTTTGACCTAGCATTCACTATGTTGTCAACAAAAAAACCTTTTGATACTCTTGAGTATCTCAATACGATAAGGACTGTTAAATCCCACTCGGTTAAGAGATTTTCTAAATCAATGGTTAAACTAATACAGTCAATGATCTATTCAAAATATAACTTTAACTTGCATAAATTCAGATCTATTGTTAGTCTAATAATACCTCTCTGATCAATATGCACTTCAAATCCTTTTCTCTCTTTCTTTCTTTTGTTCTTCTCGATGAATGCTCTGTCCTTTGTTGCTCGGTGTCTGCAGAATTTATTGGATATGTTCTTCAGCTTGTATTATTATATCTGCATGAATAATTCTATCTTCACACAAAATATATTCAACATTCCTCTTGTTTCATAATGAATTCCTTGTCTCTTTATATAGACATGATGTAGTCGTTCACTCTTCTTGTTTTCATTGTGGATCACTTCTTGATCCGTAAAACTTGACATGCATGCTTTATTCTGAAAACTCTCTATCAAATTTATTCTGTAAATCTCTCCTTGTTATCTGTGGATAAAAAATGATTTAAATCTCCCTCTTTTCTTTATTTCAACTGATCATTAAGAATAAATAAATCAATCAGTCAATTCGTAAATATATCTCTTGACAGCTAAGTGTTTTATCATTCTTTAACTTCAGTTCTTTTCGATCATCAACTCTTGTTATGCTCGGTCACCACTTTAGTTATGCTCGGTAACCCTTTCTTAGTTAGTACTATGCTTGGTATACACTTTGAACTACTATGTGTTCACTTCCCGTCGGTGTGCACTATTTGTCGATGTTTACTGTCACTCAGTGTATACATAACTTTTATGTTTTACTGACAACATAAACTTTGTCTCTTCAATTTTCAAGGTTATGGCCAATAAGTATGTGAACAATCAAACTTCATGAAGTTGGCATCAATGACAATAAAATACATTAACTGATTTAATGTCTTGCATTTACTTTTGTATCTCGGTGATCATCAACTTATCATTTTCAAACATTTAATCAGTTATAGTTCATCAATCTCTCCCTTTGGCGTTGATGGAAACATAATATGAAATATGCAATGTGAAATATGCCATAACATTCCATAATTTATTGTTCTATAACCAATTCAAATATCTAAATCTTGGTAAGCTATTCTAGCTTAGATTTGTTTCTGATGTGGACTTTCCCTTTCTTCATTCCCTTCAATGGATAGGTGTAGCAGTTTTGTCTTCTGATTTCTTCTATCTCTTCTCCAATTCTCTCCCTTGGACAAATGGTTATTTCATTGAATCTTTCTCTCCCTTAATATTTGAATCTCTCTCCCTTTGAATGTTCTCCTTCTTGATGGATGTTTCATTGAATGATCTCTCTCCCTTTGACAGCAATACCAAAAAAAAATATGCAACTCTATAGTAGCCAACAATATCTCTGGTGTGTTTCTCAGATAAGTACCTTTAGTGTAATAATTTATCATTGCATTCCATGTCTCAGCTTGCACCAACATGATTGATCTTCTCATAATGTCTAGGCTAATGCAGTCTCCAAGTCAGCTCAGTAACCAGTAGACAAGGGATGAACCCCTAGTCTATTCCTCAAATACTCAAATGTATCTTTTGGAAATGGTTTTGTGAATATGTCTACTAGTTGTTGTTTGGATTGTACATATTCTAGTATCACTTCTTTCTCTTGTACTTGTTCCCTCAAGTAATTATACTTAATATCTATGTGCTTTATCTTGGCATGCATCATAGGGTTCTTTTAGATGTTTATAGCCCTAGTATTATCACAATAGATAATTACTGGGTCAAGAATTTCTTCATTCATACCTTTCAGCAATTTCATGATCCATGCAATGTTAGAGCAATTTGCAGCAGTAGCTACATATTCTTCTTTTGCAATTGATTAAGAGATGCATCATTGCTTTTTTCTTATCCACATGACAAGTCTGTCACCCATAAAGAATACTCCTCTTGTAGAGCTCTTTCTATCATCTATGTTTCCACCCTAATCAACATTAGTATAAACTTGTAGCTCAAATTTTCCTTCTTTATTGTACCACAAACCATAGTCTTTGGTATTCTCTGGATATCTCAAAATTCTTTTAACAACAGTCATGTGTGATTCCTTAGGATTAGCAAGGAATCTTGCAACTATACCAACTGCATGTTCTATATCAGGTCTAGTGTGTACAACATACATTAGTTTGCCAATCATAGATCTGTATAAGATCTAATTTACCTCGGTTGTCTTGTCTTTCTTTGATAATTTTCATCAGGTTTCTATAAGTGTTCCAACTGGTTTGGAGTCCTCCATCTTGAATATCTTTAGAACTTCTTTGATGTATTTGGATTGTGTGATGTAGATGCCTTCATCCTGTTGTAGAATCTATAGACCAAGAAAAAATTTGATCTCTCCTGGAAACATTGACATTTCAAATTCTTTGCTCATTTCATCAACAAATAGCTTGCATAGCATATCATTACCTCCAAATATGATATCATCAATAAATATCTCAGTAATCAAAATCTTTTCATCAGTATCTCATTTTAAACCTAGATTACTGTTGTCACTTGTTCTTACAAATCCAATACTAATGAGATAAGAGTGAAGTCTTTCATACCATGCTCTCGGTGCTTGTTTCAATCCATACAAGGCTTTGTGCAGTTTACAAACCATGTTCCTCTTGTTAGGATCAAAAAACCCTTTAGGTTGTTCAATGTATACCTCCTCTTTTAGTATTTCATTTAGAAATGCATATTTAACATCCATTTGGTATACTTTGAATCCTTTAAAAGAAACATAAGAAAGTAGAATTCTTACTCCTTCTAGTCTAGAAATAGGTGCAAAGGTTTCTCCATAGTCAATACCTTCTTCTTGTGCATACCTTTTGCATACCAGTTGTGTATGGTGAAATCTTCTATCTATTGGCAGCAAGCTCAAACATCAAACATTAGTGGGTTAGCACATGTAAAAGCATAGAATGAACAAGAAACCAACAAGACTTCATCATAACATCAGATTGAGCTAAAAATAAGAAAAATGCACCCTATTTAACCTGTTTTATTTGCTCATTTTGATGGTTGTGGGTGTGCTCTCTCAAACACAAATGGATCAATGCCCCAATGCAAATGCAAGATTTGATAAGCAAGAAGAGAGATTCAAGAGCTAGTATGAAGAACTAGTCTCAAATCTTCTTCAAGATGATAAAATCATTTTATAAAATGATATGCATATGCAAGAAACTATGATTCATTTTACCAAATTGAAGCCTAGCATGTGATTTCTAGGTGATCTAAACATGAAAACATGAAACTAGCAATTCTAATATTAAAATAGCATGATAACAATGCAAATTGTGAGATGAAAAATGAAGAGAAGGCCTCTATTTATAGATTTTTGGGAGAGAAGAGGAGGGGTTGAATGAGGTGGCATCCACATAAAAGCCACATAAGGGACACATAGGCTTGAAAGGATGGCTAATTTTGAGTCAAATATAGCATTTAATATTGAGTGGCTCAAGAATTTCAAGTGGGGGACAAAGGAGTAAATAGCCTTTAAGAGGAATGGGTGACCATTTTGGACACATGGGCTTGGAAGGGATGGCTATTTTGGAGTCAAACTTGGCATTAAGTGTTGAGTGGCTCAACATTTCCAAGTGGGAGACAAACTTGTAAGAAGAATTTAAGACGGATGGGTGCCCATTTTGGAGAGAATTTCTCCATGTGAGTGAGCATTCCATTAGCCTTAAAAAGGTTAGGAATCACCCTTTAAGCATGATCAAAGGACAGTTAGGTGGGGAATACGTTTAGGAAAATGAGGTGATGGGAGTAGAGTAGGAATATGGTAGGCTTAGGGTAGGTCTCTAGGTTGGGTTAATAGGTTCCTAGCTAAGGTTTAGATTTTAATTCAAAATAGATTTGAATAAATCATAGTTTAGAAGAATTAGGAATATGGAGGGATTTTAATAAATATGAATTTATTAAAAAGGGGATTTTGTGAGGCAAATGTATTTAAATGAAATACATTAGAATAGTATTTAAGCTATTGATAAATACTAGCAAATAAAATTATTTAATTGATTAAATTAAATAGTTAGAGGAATAAGAGGGAAAATAATATTAATATTTTTGGGCGTCTACATTTTGCCCCTCTTTGACATGGTGTCGTAAGTGACGTTACATCAAAGACAAAAAAATAAGTTGCCCAAGAGGAAGAGGGTTTCTAGGAGTCGAGTTGAAGTAACAATGCTACAGGGTTGTGCCCCCTTGAGAAAAGAACACAACGAAGATGACATTGTGGAATTTTCTTAAAAAGGACACAATAGGCAGGAGGAAGAGAGGGGAGGGAATAAACAGAAGCCTTCTAAAATGCAATTAAGAATGCAGCTAAGAATGCTAATGCAAATGAAATGAATGCAGCTAATGAGCACTGGGGATCCATTTGTGTGAAAAATATGGAGAGAACATTCGATTTTTATATTGCAATAGGAGGTATGCATCAGGTGTTAGAAAACATAGATGACAAGATTCCTTTGCGTGGACTAGACACTCAAACAAAAGCACACTATAAAAGATGCATGTATTATTAGCCACCAGTCACAACACACCAAGATATAGAAAATTGAGGTAGTGGTGAGTAGGTTTAAACTAACACAAAAAGATAAAAGCAATAAAGAAGGCCTCATGACCAAACAGTCATTCAGTTCAATGTTCTTGCCATGAATAGGATGGGTGTGATGAAGGATTGGATAAGCTGACGCCGAAAGGATGCATCCTGATGGGCAAGGATTGGACTTGATGTGATTAAAAGATATTCACTGGCAAAAGTTGTGAACAAAATGAGCAAGGATAATCGGTCACCAAAACTAATTTGGTGAAAAACATGATCGCAGGTGCAGGAGTCAAAACGTCACTGAGAAGCGAAAAATGGAGCGATGCAGAAGTAAACGAAGGTTTATTGCAAGATTTTTGAGATTATTTGAGTTTTTTGGGAATTTTTTGGATTTTGGATTTTTTGAAATTTATTTATTTATTTATTTTTGGATTTTTCATGGTTTTTTAATGTTTTTGGGATTTTTGAAGTATTTAGGTTGTACAATAGGAACAATTTATACAAAAATATACAGGGGGTAAATGGAGCAGAAAATTTTTTAGGGACAAGGGTTATAAGAGGGGCTATGGGGTTAAAGAAGGTCATTTGTGAATAGTGGTTAGGCGAAAATGGAGCTCTAGAGTGAAAATTATGGTCACGATCAACTAATGAACTAGTTAGGAGGACTATGAAGGACTAGCTAGGGAATGTTAGCATGACAAGGACTTGGGATGTTAGCGTGATGGTGAAAGGACTAGATAGGCCATGAATATACAAGGACTAAACTGAACGAGTAGTTACAAGGGAATAATTACAAGCGATTATGTACACATGTTGCTATTGAGATTTGATTGGATCTTTCTTTTTGATGTGTGCGATAGTTTAGTATGTTGGTTGATTAGTGATGATCTAGATTTAGTTCAATGAAAGGAATGGTACATCCTCAAAGGACCCATTTCCAAAAAGATGGGATTCATAAATCTAATTTGGTCAAACTACGGAGCCAAGATGTAGGCACTTCTTGACAAACTCACAAGCATCATGTTCCATTATAGGCCAATAGTACCCTATACATAGAAGTTGCTTGGCTAGGACTATGTCACTCGTGTGGGCACTACAGATTCTAGCATGTACCTCTTGTAACGCCTGGGTGGCTTGGTTTTCATCTAAACACCTAGAAAGTACATTGTGATAGCCTCGACGATAGAGGGTGTTGGCTACGAAGGTGTAACGGGAAGCTCTGCAAATAAAGTTTTGGCATTGGGTTGCAGTGAGATGAGGGGATATGATACCATTTTGTAGGTAAGCTTGGATATCATGGTACTATGGGGACTGGGGACCAACCAAGACACATACACAATTTGATTCATCATCCTCATAAGCGGGAGCATGAAGTTTCTCAACTAAGAATTTGTATTGCATAGATTCATGAGGAATCTACAAAAGGGAACCAATTATAGCCATTGCATCAGAAACTTTGTTCTACAAGTGTGGTACATGTGTTATCTGCAAGTGGAGGAAATGTTCTTTCAGCTTGTCAACCATCTTCTTATATGGCATCAATTTATCATCTTTGGTTTGATACTCATCCCAGACTTGTTTAATGATGAGTTGTGAATTGCCAAAGACATGTATATCTGTGATGTTCCATTTTATAGCCATGCAAAGTCCTGTGATTAGTGCCTCATATTCTGTAAAGTTGTTCATGCAGGGAAATCCCAATTTGAATGACATAGGGATGTAATCACCTTGAGGGGTGACAAAAATTATTCCTACCCCTGCACCATGAGCTATGTAGGACCCATCAAAGTAGAGTTACCAAGTAGGTTATTCTTCTATCATGTACAAATGCTCATCTAGAAATTATGTGACCAAAGGATATACATCTACCAATGGCGCTTCTACTTTCTAATTAACAATGACTTTCCCTTTAATGGCTTTTCTGTCTACATATTGAATATCAAACTCGCTTAGCAACATAACCCATTTTTCCATTCGCCCTGTGAGCGTAGTCCTAGAGAGTAGATACTTGAGAGGATCCACCTTTGAAATGAGCTTGGTTGTATGACTAAGAATATAGTGGCAAAGTTTTTGAGTGGTGAAGACCACTTCCAGACATGATTTTTCCATAGGTGAATAGTTGATCTCATAACCCACTAAGGTCTGACTGATGTAATAAATAGCTCTTTCTTTACCTTCATCATCCAACTAAGCGAGGAGTGCCCCCAGTGTTGTGGTAGTAGTAGAAATATATAGGATGAGCAGTTGACCAGGTATAGGTGGTACCAAGATGGGTGGATTAGCCAAGTATTCTTTGGTTTTGTCAAAACTCTTTTGACACTGAGGATCCCACTTGAATGTGTTATCTTTTCACAGGAGATGAGTGAATGGTTGGCACTTGTCTACTAGTTGAGAGATAAAATGGCACACAAATTGTAACTTTCCTTGGAGGCTGCGTAGTTGTCAGAGTGTTTTTGGTTGAGGCAACTCTATAATAGCTTGTACTTTCTTTGGATCTATTTCAATGCCTCGTCTGGATACAATGAACCCCAGGAGTTTGCCTAATGTGACTCCAAAGACACATTTCTTAGGGTTGGGCACTAAGCAATAGTGTCCAACTTTATCAAAGATGCATTCCAGAACATCTAAGTGATCTTCCCTTTTTACTAATTTTGCCAAGATATCGTCCACATAGTCTTCAAGGATCTTGTGATTCATGTCATGAAAAATGACAGTCATGGCTCTTTGATAGGTTGCCCCAGCGTTCTTTAAGCCAAAAGGCATCATGTTATAGCAGAAGGTGCCCCAAGGGGTTGTGAATATTGTCTTATGCTGATCTTCTTCTGCAATGCGGATCTGATTATATCCAGAAAAGCCATCCATGAGTGACAACATCTCATGTCCTGCTGTGAGATCCACAATCATGTTTATGTTTGGCAAAGGGAAATCGTCCTTGGGACATGCCTTATTGAGATCTCTAAAATTTGTACATATCCTGATTGATTTATCTATCTTAGAGATGAGCACCATGTTAGAAATCCAGTTAGAATAGTCAATGGGGCGGATGATCTTGGCTTGGAGTAACTTTTCTAGCTCCACTTTGACAAGTAGTGCCACTTTAGGGTGCATCTTTCTGAGCTTTTTCTTGACAGGTTTGATGTTCGGGTCCACTGCCAGATGGTGAACTACCAAGTTGGGGTCTAATCCCAGCATATGGGAGTAAGACCATGCGAACTTGTTGATGGATCCCTTTAATAAAGTGACAAGATCACTTTCTTCTGCTTCAGTCAGAGATGCGGCTATGTATGTGATGGATGGATTTTCTTTGGTACCCAGGTTGACAGGCTTTGCTTCTTCAATGAGGATGGATGACTATTCATGCCTATAATCACAGATCAGAGGAAGAGGAGAATCTTCATCCTCTGGCTCCTCAGAGAGGTTTTCACCAGGGGATACACCCTTTGTTTTTACTATTTTATGATCAGATAGCATCCCAAAGGGGTTTTCGCTAGGCGATCAATTTTTCTCTTTTTTATTTTTGTTTTTTGTTTCATTTGTGTGGCTAAAGTTCTCCTCTTCCCCAAAGTATGCCTTTGGGTCCATTTTGTAGACATAGGATGAGTCTTGCCCCCAGTCATTGCTTTTCTCAATTGCTCCCATAAAGCTTAGGAGCGCGTCCTCACTTTGGAACTCATCAATGTGCATGACACTTTGTTGGTCCTAGTCTATGAGTTTAGGATGGCGAAGGGGGAGGTCAATGAAGAGGATGGAAATTTTTTGTAGGACAGAATTGCCCAGGAAGGTTCCATTGTCAAAAACATCGTCATAAGCTCTCACAACTTTCTCTTCTGGGATATCTTCGATGTCAGCGATTTCACCCAGGGATGGACAAGAGGCAAAGATGTTTTCATTGGTGCCCCCATTCATGTTAGAGCTCATGCCAAGGCCCAGGTGCTTTTCCAGTCGGGTAGGTACAATAGGATCTTTCATACCTTGCTCTTCATAACCAAGGCCACCTCCTTGGTAATTCCATTTTTCTGTCACTAGCTTGTGTGTTGCGGGGTACTTATCTTTGAAGTAATTGAGGTGACTTGTGTCCTTGGGTGGTGGATCTTTATATAGCCATTGGTTGATGTTTGGTGTCATTTCTTGGCTAGTCAAAGTACCTTTTGATATAAAAGTGGTAGGATCAAATTGTAGTGCCTTGGTTGTCTCTGATTTTGTCTTTCTTAGATTAGGTTGGTGGCCTTGAGTGTGTGGATCAATTGGCAGTGCTCCAACTGCGAAGGCATCAGATAAGTTGCACTCACCATAACCTTTTTTGTTGATCTTGACCATGGATAAGGTGGAGGAGAGGATTGTTTTTGGGTCTGAATGGGTTCGAGATGAACTGGCGATAGAAGTACCAATATTGATCCCGGGACAGTGATTGGAATGTGGAAAGGATGTTTCCAATGCATTGCAGTATGCGAAGGGATTGGGATCTATGTGGATGGTGATCTCAGTGGCATTATATGGAAATTTGATGCACTAATGGTAGGTGGATGGGACGGCTTGAATAGAATGAATCCAAGGGCTTCTGAGAAGGAAATTGAAGTGAAGGTCAAGATCAACAACATGACATAATGTATCCTAGATAATTGGCTCCACTTGAATGGGCAATGATATGGTGCCTTTAGAAGTGCGCTCCAAATTTTCATATGCCTTTATTGTGATGACATCATTTGTTATATCAACTTCAGTGCAACCCAACTATTTTATGAATTTTAGAGTGCACAGATTTAGGGCCAATTCATTATCTATCATGACCCATTTGATGGAAAAGTCTTTAACCATGATAGCGATATGGAGTGGGAGATTATCATTGATTTCATCTAAGGGCACGTCTGTTGGTTTAAAGGAGACCCCACAAGATGCAGACAGGTGTCCGACAAGGTTTTGGAATTTAGTGAGGTTGATGTCGCTAGGGACACGGGATTATTGCAAGGCTTTATTGAGGATCTCTTGATAAGTGGGTGATGTATAGAGAAGATCCAGGATGGAAATTTGGGCTGGAGTATTCCCTATGTGTTCCAAAATGTTGTATTGGGTCCTAGCAGATGGGGCAGGACCGGTACCTATGATTTTTATCCTACCTCTATGAGTGGTGATGGCGCATTGGTTATCAGTACCCTTGACATGGATGACATTGACAGAGGACTGGACTTGGGATATGCAGCTGATGAGATTATCGTAGTTGATATAGGCATTGGTATAATCTTTTTTGTCAGCATTTTCTGCTTGTTTACCCTTCCCCTAATCAGAGGACTGGGTAGGATTGCCTGGGCCTATACCTGAAGTGTGTTTAGGGAATGCATTTTGATAAATTTTAAGGCCCATTTTTGGTGATGATTGGGCAGGAGAATCCACTTCGATCTCCTTGTGGTCAATGAGATCTTGAATATAGTGTTTCATCTTCATGCATTTGAGGGTGGTGTGTCCCTTAACACGGTGGTATTCACAGTACTCATTGTCTTTATACCAAGTTGGCTTAGGAGTTGATTCATCAAATGGATGTGTTTTAGGATACATGACTTAGTTAGCTTGGACCATCTTGCGGAAGATGACATCTATAGGTTCACCCAAAGGGGTAAATGTGTGTTGCGGCGTATTTGAAGCGTGAGGTCTTTGTTGTCCATGCGGGATTGATATAGCATTTGTTTGATTCATAGGACCTTGATAGTTGTGTTGATATGATGTCCCTGGAGGGAGATAGATAGTCATGCCTTGAGGGTGCACATTTTGCTGGTAAGTCAGCTAGGAATACAAGGGATTGGGTTGTTGATACATGGGAGGAGGTTAAGGGTACATTGGTGGTGCTTGCTGATAAGTCTGGGTAGGTACATTAGGACTAGCTACCACAACCTAAACATGTTTGGTATCAGTGGCTCCATCTGTTATCGCATTTTTATTCTTTTTCTAGTATTGTGATCAATCATTGTTATGTTTGTCTAGCTGGGGTTCTTTGTAGTGTTTGATGGCACCCTCTTCTACAAGATGTCATTCAAGATCCATACCTTTGATTCTGATGTTGTGACAAGTTTGTATACAGTTCATGCGCATGTGATAGGCAAGCTTAGGATGGAGGTTGTTAATGAAGATTTTGATAAGATGTTGCTCTGGGGGTTGGTAAGAAAACCTTCTAGTAAGCCCTTGCTAGCGCTGAAGATAATCAGCCTAGTTTTCTCCTCCCTTTTGCTTGGAATTACATAGGTCAAGGAGTGGGAGTTCATTTTTGACATTATGTGTGTATTGGGCCACAAAATTTTTAGATAATTCCATGAAAGTAGAGACTATGATGTAAGGAATTTTGTAGAACCATTCAAGAGCATTTCCTCCTAAGCTTTTAGGAAATAGTCTCATGAGGAAGTTATCGCTATAGACCACTTCTTGGTAGGCCATGTAGAATTCTTTCACATGACTCGCAGGATCTCCCTTCCTCTGATATTTAGCAAATTTGCATGTTTGAAAATGCTTGGGGAAGGGTATGGTGGTGATAGATTGATCAAATGGATAAGGACATACCTCTTCAAATTTGAATTTTTTAGCCTCTGTCCCAGCCTTCATCTCCTTGAGAGCATTCTTCGTTTCCTCCCATTCATGATTGATTTGTGGGGGAGGATGGTTAATCGTGATTGCATGATTTCCTTGAGCCTGATATGGATCGAATGGAAATTATGGAGGATTCTATGGGGGATATTATGGTGTTTGGTATGGTGGTTGTTGGTCAACATATATGGGCTGTTGTGGTGGAAGTTGTGGTTGAGGTGAATATTGCAGTGGAGGAGGTGTCAATGCTTGATAAGATTATTGCAACTATTGGAAATATGCTTGTATTTGTTGCGGCATTGGATAGGCGAGATGAGCTTGTTATGCACTTGTATAGGATGGAGGATAGGTGTTTTGCAGTGGAATGCCCCTAGTGGGAACATTAAATTGTTGTGGAGGTGGAATTGTTTGTGATTCAGCGGAAGATGACATGGCTATGTAATTGGCAGAATGAGTTTGCTATTGTTGCATGGGTTGGATGACAGGATTAGAAAACTATTGCAGTGGTTGTTCCATGAGGGGATTTTCCCCCTGTATTGGTGGTTGTGGCTGCTATGTAGTTTGGATGGTGGGCTATGCAGCTGCGAAGGGGTTGATTTGTTTCTGTTGTGCTTGGGATGTGAATGGGTTGGTGATTTTCTACTATGGTTGTTGTTGCAGGGATGGTTGTTGAATGGATTGTTGATGCTGAATAGGTTGTTGTTATTGTTGGATAGGTTTCTATTGGATAGGTTGTTGTTGCTACTATTGGATAGGTTGTTGTTGCTACTATTGAATAGGTTGTTGTTGCTGCTACTGAATAGGTTGTTGTTGATGTTGTTGGATAGGTTGTTGTTGAATAGGTTGTTGTTGCTGTTGTTGGATAGGTTGTTGTTGCTTTTGTTGAATAGGTTTTTGTTGCTGCTGTTGGATAGGTGGGATGGGAATTTGGGGTACAACAAAGGGGTTCGTGGATGGTTGCAGTATGGGGGATTTGGGTTGAACAACATTTGAGGTAAAACTGCTGGCATTTGTTGTGATTACGTTGTTGGTGGAGCGGGAAAAGTGGACCCTTGTAGAAATAAGGGTTGGTTATATGCGTTGGTAGGTGGCATGCCTATGGTGAAGAAAGGTGGACTAGGAATGGAGACTTGGGTGCTTTAATGTTGTGAATTAGTTGTTGCACTTTGAATGGGCTAAGTAGGAATATGTAGAATTGTGGTTTGTTGTGTGATGACCGGTGGTGGTGGAAAGTTTGTAACAAATGTTGGAATTGCTTGTGAAAGAGGAGCAACTATGGCTTGCGGAGGTGCCTGCATAGTGATAGGGCCTGTATTGTTTGTTCTACTGATGTGGCATCAGGAGGCGGGGCTCCCGAGGTAGATGAAGGTGGTGTGTGCATGATGGGGGATGGAATGGACAGATGAATTACTTGCATGATAAGAGTTCCCACTTGTAGGGCTCGTTGAAGTAGATCAAAAACTTCATTTCTAGTGGGATAAGGATGTTCCCTTGGAAGTTCCATAGGTCATGTGACAAGTGTAGGTATAATCCAAGGTGGGAGAAGAAGTCCTTGTTGTTGGATGTCCAAGAGTACCTAGTTGCTATTGCGTCCACTCATGGCATTTACCATGTGGACATGCACTGGATGGTTGATAAATGTTTCCATGGTACTCAGAGTGGGTGTCTCATGAGTATCTACCCAGATATGTTCAATTTGATCATTGGGCTGAGGTGCATAAGTAACCATGGCATTAGTATTGTCATTCGCAGGATTAGATGAGCTAACGGCAAGAGTAGGGTTCATGTTCTTCCTCTTCTTAGTGGCTCATGTGATAGGTGGCATGAAATGACTACCCTAATGGAATATGAGATGAAAGATGTAATGCAAAGATGCACCTAGGAAGCTAAGGGTGATGATGCTAGGACTAGGATGTGTTTAAGATGATGAATATGCTCCTATGGGTTAAGGATGACTTTGGTACATGCACAGATTAAGGGTTGTTTTCCCTAATGTAAGATCAAGTGGATATGATTGTCTACCTAAGACAGACTTGTGGTCTTTGGCAAACGATATTCTTTGTTAATGGAACCAACCTTTTGATCAAGGTGATGAGGTTGCAAAAGACAAAGGAGATTATCCTAAATAATGCTTAGTTTAAGGACATTCAAGGATGGGGTTTGATTAAGATGTAGGTTTTTAGCAACTCAAAAGGGGATGCAATACCAAGTGAGGGATGTGATTAAGGATTCCTTGGATGATGATTAAGATGATGCTAGGCTGAGTAGGATTGGATTGGATTAATGTAGGATTATGCTAGGATGAGTGTGTGATGTGTTTCTAAAGATGACAACCTAAGGGAGGTCCTAAAATGCAAGCTAAGTGAGCTTAAGAAGAGGAGGAACTTTCATTTGTCATGGTAAACCGACTAGTCATATTGCTCAAATCCAACAAAAGTAGAGTTTAGACAATATTTGCTTATGAAATGAGAAACCTTATTGTTGTAGATCACTTTGTTGAATTCTTCCCGTTTATGAATCTCTTGTTTGATGGAATCAATGATGTGTTGGCACTTGGTAGCCTCTCGGGTTGTGTTTTTCTATTGTCTTTGCATGGGTGGTAATGGATTTTTTACCTTCTTATGCTTCTTGCAATTGGTCATGTCCTCTAAATAGATCTGATCTTGGATGAATAGTTGGAGGTTTTAGGACATATCTCATAAAAGACCAAATTCTAAAAATTAGAGCCCAAGGTAATCTTTGCAAAGGGACGTTGTCTTGATAATTTGGCAAAATTTTGATCTCATTCTGATTTTCAATAGGTTTGTTCCATGGCAAGAACCAATTTCAACATAGTCAAACTAGAAAAGAACAAGCATGTGTCTGAAAATAATCTGACAAGGGACAAAGAAACCTTGAAGGATACAAGCATGTGACAAATTTAAATGTTGGGTATTCTGTTTGTGTTTTGGATTTTGGAAATGTTGTTCAAACACTTCAAGCACACATCTACCTAAGGAATTGGCTTCAATGAAATATTATAGACCCATTGCTTGGTAGTCATTTAGCTCATATAGTCGTGTCACCCCCGAAAGGGTGCCTGTGTTTTTGCCTTTTTCCAGGTATTATTGTCGTGCTACAAAGATCTCTTTCGCAACACAATACCTTGGGAGACATATTATGGGGATCTTGGGGGGATATTCTTCCCTCCCCTCACACTATAATAAATCACCGTTCAGAGGTGAATTGGGTAGCTTCTATTCTTAGAGTGTTTAGTAAGTGTCTCTGTTTGATTGTATCCTCTATGTCCATCCAAGCGTGATTCAGGCATATAACCCCATAGAGCATCTTCACAAAAGTGGTCACGTAAACGTGATTGAGACCACGAGGCTGCACTTAAGTTAGATGAGAGTCGAGTACAAGCTCAAATGCCAATCGAATCCCAAGGCTTTAACCCCAAAGATTAAATTTGATTAACATGAGTTGGAGTGGTGTGGGTTACACCTCATTCTCACGTGGGTCATTCCCAGGAGATTTTTCCCTCAATGGGCAGGCCCATCTAAAGGATTAACTTGAAAAGAAAATTGGATTGGTGACAAAAAGGAGTCTAGATTTCTGATTTTCCCACAAGGGGAAAAGAGCATACTCTCCTATCCAGTATCATTTTCTCCACAGACACGCAAGACAATTTTGTTCTTTCCCAAAAGATTTAATTGTTTAACACAAAGAAAGTGTGTCTAGGTTTTTGATCTTCTCAAAAGGGAAGAGAGTATACTCCCCTAACACTTATTTTGGATTAGACAAAAATATCCCACTAATTATTCTATGTGCCTAAAAAAAATCAAACTAAATGCTAACAAGCACGATCATTTGGTCGATTTAAATCAAGGCAACCTGCAAGACAAGTGTGAGTAATCTTATGAAGTTGTGTCTTTGGAAAGCAGTGTTGCAAGACAATTGGTTAGTATTTTGAGATTTTCCAAATCTTTGACAAGTGATAAAGGTGATCTGCACAAAGAATTCACTTAAAAAAAATATTTCATTAGCATAAGATATGAACTTTTGAAATTGAAAATGAAAGAGTAACTTTGAACATGTACACCAAATTTTTGAAGTGGAATCTAAATTAATAGCTCACAAATCTGAATAGGTCTCTGAGTCAGCTTTCCAACACTTTTTTAATCATCAAAAATGGAGTTTGTATGCAGACGTTATGGATGTTTTTGTGACAATGTCTCTGTTTGCATGCAGAGCCTCCTGTGTACAAGCAGAGCCGCTCATTTGTTAGAGCCACCTCTGTAGAAGCAGAGACACCTGTCCATGAATCTGAACATGTTTTTGAGAAGAATGAAGATATTTTGATAAGTTTTAGGGACATGGCTCCCACCGGGTGTGCCAGAATGTGTATGGTGAAATCTTCTATCTATTAGGAGCAAGCTCAAACATCAAACATTAGTGGGTTAGCATATGTAAAAGCATAGAATGAACAAGAAACCAACAAGACTTCATCATAACATCAGATTGAGCTAAAAACAAGAAAAATGCACCCTATTTAACTAGTTTGATTTTCTCATTTTGATGGATGTGGGTGTGCTCTCTCAAACATAAATGGATCAATGCCCCAATGCAAATGCAAGATTTGATAAGCAAGAAGAGAGATTCAAGAGCTAGTATGAAGAACTAGTCTCAAATATTCTTCAAGATGATAAGATCAATCTATAAAATGATATGCATATGCAAGAAACTATGATTCATTTTACCAAATTGAAGCCTAGCATGTGATTTCTAAGTGATCTAAACATGAAAACATGAAACTAGCAATTCTAATATTAAAATAGCATGATAACAATGCAAATTGAGAGATGAAAAATGAAGAGGAGAAGGCCTCTATTTATATATTATTGGGAGAGAAGAGGAGGGGTTGAATGATGTGGCATCTATGTAGCATCCACATAAAAGCCACATAAGGGACACATAGGCTTGAAGGGATGGCTAATTTTTGAGTAAAATATAACATTTAATATTGAGTGGCTCAAGAATTTCAAGTGGGGGACAAAGGAGTAAATAGCCTTTAAGAGGAATGGGTGGCCATTTTGGACACATGGGCTTGGAAGGGATGGTTATTTTGGAGTCAAACTTGGCATTAAATGTTGAGTGGCTCAACATTTCCAAGTGGGAGACAAAGTTGTAAGAAGAATTTAAGAGGGATGAGTACCCATTTTGGAAAGAATTTCCCCATGTGGGTGAGCATTTCATTAGCCTTAAAAAGGTTAGGAATCACCCTTTAAGAATGATCAAAGGACAGTTAGGTGGGGAAATATGTTTAGGAAAATGAGGTGATGGGAGTAGAGTAGGAATATGGTAGGCTTAGGGTAGGTCTCTAGGTTGGGTTAATAGGTTCCTAGCTAGGGTTTAGATTATAATTCAAATTAGATTTGAATAAATCATAGTTTAGAAGAATTAAGAATATGGAGGGATTTTAATAAATATGAATTTATTAAAAAGGGGATTTTGTGAGGCAAATGTATTTAAATGAAATAGATTAGAATAGTATTTAAGCTATTGATAAATACTAGCAAATGAAACTATTTAATTGATTAAATTAAATAGTTAGAGGAATAAGAGGGAAAATAATATTAATATTTTTGGACGTCTACACCAGTCTTGCTTTGTTCCTTGTGACTTCTCCATTCTCATTAAGTTTGTTTCTGAAAATCCATTTGGTACCAGTGACATTTTTGTCACTTTACCTAGGTGCTAATGTCCATGTTTTATTCTTCTCAATCTATTCAAACTTTTCATTCATTGCACTAATCCATTCTTGATTTTCAAATGCAGCATTAACAGATTTAGGCTCAAAATCACAAATCAAACACATATTGTTAAGTGACTTACTTCTTGTTCTCATTCCTTCTCTTTTGCCCCCAATGATCTAGTCTTGTGGATGGTTTCTTCTGACATATTTAGCAAGGAAATGTTCATATCTTGATTCTTCATTTTGATCTTCATTTTCATTTTCATCACTCGGTTCAACATTGTGAGCATTTTCCTGATTCTTGGTGTGTGCAGCATGTTGCTCGGTTGCATTGTTCTGCCGCTTGAGCAAGGTGTCAGGTTCTTCAATGTAGACAAATTTGTTGTAATATTTATGTTCCTTTCTTCTTTCCTCATCATTTTTTCTCAGCAAATTCATCCACTTTAACATTTGCACTCTAAATGATTTTTTTAGAAGGTTTGTTCAGACATTTATAAGCTTTTCTTTTAGTAGAATATCCTAGAAATATTCCTTCATCACTTTTAGAGTGAAGTTTCCCGTTTCTATAATCTTTCAATATATAACATTGATTTCCAAAAATTCTAAAGTAACTCACATTTCGTGTGTATCCATACCATAGCTCATAAGGTGTCTTTCATCAACTCGGTTTAGTGTATAGACAACAGTACTTACAAATTCTCTCCAGAATGTTTATGTGATGCCTTTTTCAATCATCAGTGTTCTGGTATAGTCAACAATTGATCTATTCCTCATTTCAACAATCTCATTTTGTTGTAGTATTCTCAGTGTAGAAACCTGTCTTGTGATCCCATGCTCATTACAAAAGTTAGTGAATTCATCAGAAATAAATTCTCCCCCTCTATCTGATCTTAAACATTTTAGTTCTTTTCCACTGTGTTTTTAAACCTTAGGTTTATACCATTTGATCATCTTAAATGCCTCAGATTTCTCTTTTAAGAACATGATAGTCACCATCCTAGAATAGTAATTGTAAGCTACAAAAATTAGTTATAAATGAACACAATAATAAATAAAAAAATTCAATAACTAAGAATCTAAGCTACATACATGATTGAACCGAAAAAGAAAAACTTAAATAATAAGGAAACAAGGAAGTGAAAGCCTCCTCAAATTGAATCTAAGCTCCCCTTTTGATGTGTTCATGCTTATGGATGTGTGCTCAAGATGTGCTCCAAGCTTCAAAGGTATGTTCTCTAAACTAGCATTATAATTTTACTCTTCAAGATTGGAATCTATGATTTTGCTCTCAAAATAGTATTATAACTCTACATGGAAGGTGGATTAAATTATGAAGGACTAAGGTTTCTTATATAGGAAATGGGTAGGAAAACTAAGGGCTCAGATGCAAAGTTGAAGAGAGGTCCAGATGCCACTAGAAGAGAGCACATGGATTGTGCTTCTTCAAGTGCATCAAATTGTGACAATTGTCACAAGGGGATTGAGTTGAAAGTGTGGAGGAATATGACCATTCAGAGAAATGGACCAAGAAGCCTCTAGAAAATAAGGGTCATAAAGAGGGTGTAAGAGCCTTAATGAGGGATGTAAGAGGAATTTATGAGGGTGTAAGGGATATTTATGCTTATGGATAAGCATGGCTTGATATTGTTGTCTTTGGGGAAGGGATTGAATTCCTAATCCAAAGCTTAGGAATGTGACATAATTAGGGAGAGTTTAAGATTAGGGTTAGTATTTAAGATGGGATTAGCAAGGGTGAAGAGGTTAGGATTGGTTTTAACTCAGGGTTAGGTGGTTGGGATTGGTTAGGTTAGCATGTGTGAAGAGGTTGGGTCAAGTTAGAACTCAGGGTTAGGTGGTTGGGATAGGTTAGGTTAGGGGTTAAAGGGAATATTAATGAATTGAATTACATAAATAACATATTCATTCAATAATAGGGGAATAGGGTTTTAATTAATTATTAAGCTATTGGTTGCTTTTAATAATTAATCAGGAATATAACCAATTAATTGAATTAATTAGGGCTAGGGGATGAAATAGGTCAATTAGGTAATGTCTAATTACTGAGCTGGTATGTCCAAGAAGGCACTAAATATGATTAGATGTGTTAATCAAATTTAGGTGTCGACATTTCGCCCCTCTTTGACATAGTGTTAGAATAACCCTATTTTAAAGATGTTTAAAACAATAGATGACGCGAAGATGTGGATGTAGGAAACAAAGTTGCCCTAGAGTGATGATTAGGATAGAATTAGAATAGAATCAGTTATAAAGGAACACAATAATAAATAAAGCATTCAATAACTAAGAATCTAAGCTACATACATAATTGAACCGAAAAAGAAAAACTTAAACAATAAGGAAACAAGGAAGTGCAAACCTCCTCAAACTAAATATAAGCTCCCATTTTGATGTGTTCATGCTTATGGATGTGTGCTCAAGATGTGTTCCAAGCTTCAAAGGTATGTTCTCTAAAATGGCATTATAATTTTACTCTTCAAGATTGGAATCTATGATTTTGCTCTCAAAATAGCATTATAACTCTAAATGGAAGGTGGATTAAATTATGAAGGAATGAGGTTTCTTATATAGGCAATGGGTAGGAAAACCAAGGGCTCATATGCAAAGTTGAAGAGAGGTCCAAATGCCACTAGGTCACAATCGACCTAAAAATTCTCGGATCAAAATTTTGTTTTTGGATCTTGGAAGTTTGCTGGAAAGGGTATCTAGATTTGTACTCTATTTTACTATTCCCAAACCTGTAACTCCTGAAAAACAACTTGCAAATATATGGAAAAGAGGGGTTTTGGGGTGGTTATATAGGATTTTTCCTTAGTCAAACCCCCATGTTGGTGATCTCCACCTCCACGAATAGTCGAATATAGTAGAATGTATGTGTGTGTGTTGCTTTTGAATGTGTAATGTCAAGATCTAATCCTCTAGATTAAAAATCCTAACATGAATTGAAAATAAGAAAGAAATGCATAGATTTGAATGTGATAAAGAAAGCATACCAAGCCCCCAAGGCTAAAGTATTCCTACCAAACTCACAATTTGTAATTGCTAATCCATGATAATATCCTTTGAATGGTTGAAGGTTGAAAATGGTGGATCCAAGAAGAAGGAAAGAAGGAAGATGTCTCTCTTGCTCCAAAGAAGATCCACAATGGCTTGTCTACAAAAGTGCTTGAATGTATTAATTCATTATAATGTCTTGTCCTTCTATATCATCCTCTTTCTTCATTGTCTCATTATCATGTCAAAATCATAATTGCATCATATCATCTTACGATTCTTTTTTTCATGTCCTCATGTCATCTCATGTCTTTTCATGTCCAAATGAAGGAAAAAGAGAGTGTTTATATAGAGATCTAAATATATACCTCCTAGGGCAATGCAAGGGACCCAAATTCAAATTTCACCTTGAATTATGGTCCAATTACAATCACCAACCAAGGAGGGGGTGTATTAATCTGAATATCAGGGAAAACACTTCCACATCCGGACCCGGGGACCTATTTTAAGTTTTAGAACCCCGGTAGGCTCCAGATTTGAAAGTGAGGACCATTACCTGATCACAGGGGTCAAGGTCAACCTTGACCTTGACCTAGGTAAAGGATGACCTCAACCTTGACCTAGGTCAAGTTCAACCTTGACCTTGACCTAGGTCAGGGTTGACCTCAACCCTGAATTGAGGTTTCAGGCTGGTCACCTTGGGAAATCTATAGGATTCCTAGGTCAACCGGGGACCTAGGGAGGTGAGAAAACATATCAGGATGTTAGATAGAGGCACAGAGGCCAAAGAGTAAGTGTGATGAAGATTTAGGAGAGCCAATACATAGGTTCTACCTAAAAAGATGGAATCATAGAAAGGGAGATTAAGGAGGTCGTGCAGGACACTAACCCTAATTTCACCTAGAAATGAATAATCAAGTGCATGTGCATCCTAAATGAAAATCTAATATGAAAATGTACTAGAAGAGGGTGCTAAACCTACCAAAATGGAAGTGCTTCCATTTTAAGACAATGCCCTAGGTCACAATCGACCTAAAAAGTATTGGATCAAAGAAGATCCACAATGGCTTACCTACAAAAGTGCTTGAATGTATTAATGTATCATAATGTCTTGTCCTTTTATATCATCCTCTTGCTTCATTGCCTCATCATCATGTCAAAATCATAATTGCATCATATTATGTTACAATTCTTTTTATCATGTCCTCATGTCATCTCATGTCTTTTCATGTCCAAATGAAGGCAAAAGAGAGTGTTTATATAGAGATCTCAATATATACCTCATAGGGCAATGAAAGGGACCCAAATTAAAATTTCACCTTGAATTATGTTCCAATTACAATCACCAACCAAGGAGGGGACGTATTAATCCAAATATCGGAGAAAACACTTTCGCATCCGGGCTTGGGGACCTATTTTAAGTTTTAGAACCTCGATAGGGTCCAGATTTGAAAGCGGGGACCATTACCTAACAGGGGTCAAGATTGACCTCAACCTTGACCTAGGTCAAGGTCAATCTCGACCCTGACCTAGGTCAGGGTTGACCTCAACCCTGAACTAAGGTTTCAGGCTAGTCGCCTTGGGAAATCTGTAGGATTCCTACGTCAACTGAGGACCCAGGGAGGTGAGAAAACATATCAGGATGTTAGATAGAGGCACAAAGGCCAAAGAGTAAGTGTGATGAAGATTTAGGAGAGCCGATACATAGGTTCTACTCAAAAAGATGGAATCATAGAAAGGGAGATTAAGGAGGTTTTGCAGGACACTAACCCTAATTTCACCTAGAAATGCAGAATCAAGTGCATGTGCATCCTAAATGCAAATCTAATATGAAAATGTACTAGACGAGGGTGCTAAACCTACCAAAATGGAAGTGCTTCCATTTTAAGATGATACAAGAGGCTACCTTTTTTAGGTGATTGATAGGTCTCTAGAAAAACTTAACTTCTAGTTGGTTTTTCTTTCTTATGATAGTTGATATATAATATCATATGCAATGGCATTTGTATCCTCAATGGATTTATAAGCTTGACAATGGTTACAACTACTCCAACTTCAATCCTGAAATCATTTCTTGTAATAATATGTAGCTCTAAGATGATATTGATATCAACATAAATTTAATCTCTGTCAAACACATGATGTTGTAGATAATACTATCACATTCAAAAAACTCAACATCGGGTTTTTGACAATCTTACAATCACATTTTGAAGCATGAGCTTATTGATTGTTGCAACACTAGCATGATGAACTTGAAGTTCTAGTTGTAACCACCTAATTTTGGTCTGTCGCAACCATGGACCCTATTTTCCCTAAAAGTGTGATCATACCCTCGAGTTATGTCCAAACGACCCTGTTACTGCTTGGCATAATTCCTTTAATCGATTTAATGTCCTAGGTGATTTTTATCACTGATTTATATTTATCTACTATAGCCATACAATTCAAATCAATATCGACCAATCAGATCAAATCTAAATCAAACATGGCTATAGTATTTAA
>MU223955.1:280702-295927 GCA_018584345.1 Thuja plicata | reverse complement strand
ATGTGTATTGTTTTCTTATTCTAAAAAATATATATAGAGAAAATAAAAAAATTTGTTGTCTTTGAAGTTGCTTAATTTATCATGAATTCAAGCATAACATACATTATGGCTACAAACATCAAGGTTAAGAGCTGCTAGAGCTACTCATAGATATGTAATATATGTAATATGCTTTCTTCAGAATATTGCTCCTATTTAAAATGACAGTATCTCAGAAAAATATAACAAGAATATCTCTTACAACTATATTAATGTTAAATTTCATTGCAGTGTGGCAATTAGCAAATATTTAATTTTTTACAACTCTAATAGTTCTCTAAGGAACATTCAAAAATCAAACGCAATCATGCCAACTTTTTACTATGATAGAAAATAAATAATTATTTTTAGACCTCTTCCACAACATTAAGTAAATGTTTTGAACCTGGAAGATACCCTACCACCAAGCCAATTAATCCAACTCTGCATAGCTCTCTTTTGGTTGTGGGTATGATCTATATTCTACACAAAAACAATATACCATTTTATGGCATTCAATTCTTCTAGGCATCTTTTTAATTCTTGTATTCTTCATCAATCTCCTTGCAATTTGAACATCACCCCACTTTCCCACTTCTCCATACATGTTGGAGAGAAGAACATAAGTCGCAGCATTTTTAGGATCCAAATAAAAAAGCAAGGTTGATGTAAATACTCCACAGCCTATATTCTTATGTGATCTATAGGCACATATAAAACACATCCACACAACTACTACAGGTTTAGGAAAGTCTGGAAATAGGTAGCACAACAAGAAGGTCATGCATACATAATGATCAACTATAGGTGTCATGTGATTGAATTATGCACAACTCTCATTCACTAAATCTGTATGTCTGCATGTACATAGAGCACAAGAAAAGCTTACAATGTCAGGTTATGTTCTAGAATACTTTATTAATTCAAAGATTTTGAAAGCATCCTTGCAAAGTCTATTTTGTGCATATCCTACAATCATTGCATTCCAAGAGATGACATCTCTCTTAGGCAATGCTTCCACATTTTGCAAGCATGTTTACCAGAGCCATTGCAACTATAAATCTGACAAAATTGCTATATCTTTTATACTTCGATGGGTGTCCATACTTGTGCTCCAAAGCTCCCACTTTGGGGAGTGCGCAAGGAGGATAGGTCCAGGAGTCTATTTTTACATCTGCCAATTGTAGACTAACATGTATGTTGCTAATACATTTTGTTAACAACATTTTTGTTTATTGAGGTGCAAATTTGTGAATGCATAAACAAAGCCATAATACAATAGACTAACACGCATACGCATGTTGCTAACACATTTTGTTAACAACATATTTTGTTTACTAAGATGCAAATATGTGACTGCATAGACAACCTATTTCCTTCAAGCATTCTGTCAAACAGTTCATGTGCCTTGTCTATACTTCCACATTTTGCAGACATGTCTAGAAGGGCAGTTGTAATTACAACATCTGACAAAAATCCTCTGTCTATTCTACTTCGATGGATGCTCGTACCCTTTTCCATATCTCCTATTTTGGCACGGGCAGGGATGATGCTGGAAAAGGTTGTGAAATTTGGCTTTGCATAATTCATTTTGTGCACATAATGTGTCGATTGCAGTCCATGAGAACACATTTATTTGAAGCATCATGTCAAAAAATTCACTTGTCTTGTCCATGCTTCCACATTTTGCATACATCTCTAATAGAGCAGTCACAACTGTTAAATCTGATAGCATTCCTCTCTCCTCTGTGCTTTGATGACTACCCATACCACGCCTTCTATTTGCATTTTCTTGAAATTGTCTAAAGTGATTTGTACATATCCTACAATCATTGCATTCCATGAGATGACATCCTTTTGAGGCATTTCGTCAAATAGTTTGCGTGCCTTGTATATACTTCGTTATTTTTATGGTGTCTTTTTGTCATCAAATATTTTGATTTCAGGACCCTCCTGTTCCTTAGTTGGTTTATATTTGGCTAATAGAGCCTCTTTAACCTCAGCCTTAATTGTCGGTGCTCAAACACGTCTCTGTCTCTTAATTCTTTCTAGGGCTGACGTAAGGGTCTCTTCGTCTTGTGGAGGATAACACTGGGTGTAGTCATAATCTCTATGTAAAGCATTAGCTATTTTGATGGTGAGTGGATCTTTAATCTTCTTTCATTTTATGTGGATCATTATCGGCATCCTGGCAAAACCAAAATGTCGTGATCAGTTTCTACTTCTAGTTGTCTGTGCATGCGAGCCCAGATCCAATGTTGAACCCAGTGCTCTGATACAATATGTAAGATCCTAAAATAACTAAATGCAAGAGTTGAGGATCAAATAAATTAATAACTAAAAGAGCAAAAAAAAATTTAAAAAAATTGAACAACTTTCCTACAAACGAGTCATTAAATATAATCAAACTTTAACGAACTAAAAGAATTATGAAATTAATTTTCTACAAGGAAAGAATTACAAAAATTGTATAAACTATCTAAGGTAAAAGAAATGCTTCCAATAAAGCCTTTTCTCACAAATCTAATCTATCATATGAACATACAAAGTAAAGTAATATTAATGAAATTTAAAAGAGAGGGATAAGTTTCTCACTGTTTCTCCGCATAACTAGGTGGACTGTAAGATCTCAGCTATCATCAAGAGGGGAAACATAACACCAGGGCGTTTAACCACCCAACCAATGAAACTATTGTTTCTCCCTTTGTTCATTTCTACTGAAATGGACCCAGCCCTCTGAAGAGGAAAGGATAGAACAACCCAAGAGTAGTCAAATGGAACTGGTGAAACCCTACTGTCTCAGACAGTTACTCCCTGCAACAACTGCTACTCTAGATTAACGCCTGTCTAAGAGAGTATCCGGGTTACTAGGAAATTGGTTTACATCTGTTGATGTACCCTTGGCCAAGGTAATTTCCTTCTCTACTGAGCCTTACCCAACTTCCCACCCTATCTGACTAACTCACATTATCTTATCCAGGAATCTAGTGTATTTCAGAACCCACCCTGTTCCCTATTTATACACATTTCAATCTACTATTTGCAGCCATCTGACTCTTGATTGTTTCTAATAATTTATAGATTTGATTTTAAGTTTGGAATCTGAACAAATAGTAGACTCATAATAAACGATCTGATAAAGACTTCCACTCATGGGGTCTTAAGGACATACTATCGCTGTTATTTCCAATAACTCTCAAGGATGTTGAGATTGTAGAATTTGAACACCTGACGACTACCATTTCCATTCTCCTAGAATTCTCTGTTGTAGTTATAATTCTGTTTGTTAAAGATGGCTAGTTTTGAAACTGATTCGTAAATATTCTCAGTTTCCTCACACCAATGCTGTAACAAGTGCATGCCATAAAGAATGGATAGAAATCAATATTCAAATTAAGAGAGTATGATGACTAGAAAAAGTCTTTCTTTTTAAGTTTTTCTTATTGGTTGGCAAATTAAATATAGTTAGGAAGATAACAAGACCCTCATGGAAGCACAGATGAATCTTTAAATGGCTTAGTTAAACAGTAACTTAATCAATGGTGATAGACACTACTAGAATAGCATTCCAAGTTCTCCACTCTTGACGCGACTCTGCTAAATAACTTGGATCCTATAATACTCATGCGCCATCACTAGTCACATGCAAAGATACAGAAGCTATGCCAATCTTCTATGTTCCACCAATCAGCCTATATAAAATAAATAACGACACAAGCTAAGACTACATTTGCATCTACTCGACATTGATATTCCTTCGTTATGAATGGCAGCTGGAGTCATGATAATTAACTATCAACTCTGCAATAAATGGTAGTAAGACTGAGTAAATTGGTGATTTGACATAAGGCATGATAACACATATAGCTTCCTATACTATTCATACATCTCTGCATATTGGAACTAAGCTGCTTATATAACAACTCCGCTAGACTCGACTTGAGGGAGCTGCAATACAAAATGCAAAGCGACTTTGTCTGGAATGAAGCTATACACACAGGTCGTGGGTGAGAAGAATTTTTATTACTCAAATAGAAATACATGACACACAAACATAGCAGTATCGTAAACAACAATGAAACTTTAGAGCCCTTGTCAACTAGAAACGATAGCAAAAGGAGGAAAGAAACCATGCCTGTAGTATCGGTTGTAGGTCTTTCTCTGAGCTCCACCATTCAACTCTTCCTTCCCTGTCACCTCTAAAACACCCCCAAAAGATTAAACTCTATTCCCCACTTACGGATGTTTCAAGAAAACCTAACTACCCATTTGCATGGAGATGAGGTGGCTCTATTTTTTCGCCATCCCACGTGAACGCATCACCCGACCTCCCTAAAGAAATTTCAAATGTTTCCAAACTAATAAAGTCTCACGGAATGACAAGGTGGCAATTCAAGTAGCCTGAAAGTGTATAAAATAAAAGAGTACTCAATACGAAGTCACCTTCAAACAATGATAAAAGACCAAGAGCTTAACACGCATGATTCAAGTGACTTAAATAAAATGGAAAAGTAATTAAATAATATTATTAATGTGATTGTAAGTAGATTGATGTGCATGTCTTGAAAGGAAAGGTTGATGGACTAGGGACTCCACCATGTCATGATTGTACCATATAATTTCCCCACAACGAGGAGATAGGGGTTGAGAGAATATTATTAATGTTATGACTGACGCCAAGATATAAATAAGATCACACTCCCTTGACAACACACGTGGTTATAATTATGGAACCAATAATAGACCGAGAGATACCAGAGAAGTTTTCTATAAACCAACCTAAGCTTGGTCATTGCTATCATAGACAATTCCCTAACAGACTTCATTAGGTTGCGGCCATCAGAATATTCCAATTTCCTTACCAATTCAGAACCAGTTCCTCATCTTATTTTCCACTATCCTTTTCTCCTTTCCTGGTGTTATCTTCCCCCTTTCCTGGGGGTCCTTGTCACTCCTGCAACCACTTGCACACAGAGAAAATTAATCCATCTTTTCATATCTTGCATCCACAAATTAAAATACTTTGCGTAGAATTTTAAATCCAAATAAATTAATATGGCGCATGTTTCCCAATAATTCTTCTGTGATCTTTTAATTAACAAAACAAGAATTAACTTTCCATAAATAGCATAGCACGGAAATCGTTAAACCAACAATCCATTTAGGGCACTAAAACCAGAAATATTAGACCAGAAACCATGTAGGGCATATTAAACTAGAAATCATTTAGGGCATATTAAACCAGAAATATTAAACCAGAAACCACTGTTTCAGAAAAGTTTCTTAAGAGGGGTGTTACATATTCTACCCCTTATGAATCATCGCTCTCGATGATTGTGAGTCAACATGAACATAATTTTACATAGATAACCAAAGCATTGTTTACTTATCAAACTGATTATATACATTAAATAAATAAGGAAATTGATGGTGAATCTCATCATAATCTTCCCATGTGGTATTGTCTTCAGAATACTGGTTCCACTGAACCTTGCATTGCTTAATATCTTTGTTTCGCAATCAGAGTCTACAAACCTTGAGCACCCTGATGGGCTCGACTTTGACCACCCCTGGGTCCCACATCTGCAAAGAATTCCAATCAATCATATGAGAAAAATTTGATACATATTTCTTAAGGTAAGATACATTAAAAATGTTATGCATCTGGGCAAGAGCTGGAGGTAGACCAATTTTGTACGCGACCGGGTTAACAACTTCTAGAACCTCAAAGGGTCCTACATATCTCGGTGCTATTTTGGAGGATTTTCCAAAAGTAATGGCACTCTTTTGTGGTTTAACTTGTAAGAGTACTTTGTCCCCAATGTCAAAATATCAGGGCATCCGCTTTGCATCTACATAGCTTTTTTGTTGATCACTAGCTTCTACTAATCTTTGGCGGATAACCCTGACTTGAGTTTCCATCTCAGATAGCATATCAGATCTGAGGATTATCCTATCTTCTAGCTTAACCCAGCTGATAGGAGTTCGACACTTTCTTCCATACAATGCTTCAAAAGGTGCCATTTTGATGGAGGATTGATAAGTATTATTATATGCAAATTCCACCAACGGTAAATAATCCTCCCATTTGTATTCCTGATCCATGCAATACATCCTAAGGAGGTCTTCCAAAATCCTGTTGACCTGCTCAGTTTGACCATCTGTTTCAGGATGATAGGCTGAACTAATATTAAGCTGAGTGCCTAAAGTAGTAAAAAGTGTCTTCCAAAATCTGGATGTCATTCTGGCATCCCTATCCGAAATGATCTTTTCTGGTACTCCATGTAGTATGAATATTTCTTGCACAAATTTTTGGGCTATGATGGGTGCTCCATCTGTTAAGTTTCCCAAAATAAAATGGGCCACCTTAGTAAGCTTATCTACTACTACAAGTATGGTGTTGTGTTTGTTCTGTGACATCGGTAATCCTTGCACAAAGTCCATACTGATTACTTGCCACTTCCATTCTGGTATGGCATGAGGATGAAGTAGTCCCATGGGATGTTGGTGCTCTGCTTCCACCCTTTGACATTCTAGACAACTGGCCACAAACTTGACAGCGTCCCTCTTCATTCCCTACCAGAAATATAGGGGCTTGACGTCTGCTAAGAGTTTTGTAACTCCTAGGTGTCCTGAGTAAGGAGCGGTATGTATCTCTTTCCACACTAAGTCTCTTAATTCATTAGAATTAGGAATATACATCCTTCCATTAAATCTCAACAACCCATCGGATTCAAATTTGAACCCCTCGTATCTGTGATCCTGGGGGTTGAAAAGAAGAGCCTCTTTAACTTGCTTGTAAAACTTATCATCAACTAATTTCTAGAGAACTTGCTATCTAAAATTGGTGTGAATAGACGCGGTTGCAAAGATATGTCATCTACGGCTTAATGCATCTGCCACCCAATTTTCCTTACCCTTAATGTAACCAATTTCAAAATCATAATCTGAGATGAGTTCCATCCATCTTCATTGTCGTGCATTCAGATTAGGTTGGGTAAAGATATACTTTAATCCTTGATGATCTGATTTGAGTTTGAAAGGTTTTCCCAATAAATAATATCGCCATTTTAGTAGGGCGTGCACAATTGCAGCCAACTCTAAGTCATGCAGTGCATAGTTCATCTCATAATTCTTGAGTTTTCGTGATTCATACGAAATCACCTACCCATCCTACATCAACACCCCTCCCAATCCCTCACCAGAGGCATTAGCAACCACTAAGAAGTTGTCTTCTGGGTTGGGTACTTTCAGAATGGGTGCAGTAGTTAGTTTATTCTTGAGTAACTCGAAAGCTTGTTGACACTTGTCTGTCCACTCAAAATGTTTCCCTTTTCGCTAAAGAGAAGTGATAGGATAAGCTACCCTGGAAAAGTTCTGAACAAACTTTCTATAGTAACCAACTAATCCCATAAAGCTTTTGACCTCTTGTACATTACGGGGGACTAGCCATTCTGATATAGCCTTAATTTTTGGAGGGTCAACAACTATCCCCTGTGCCAAAATTATATGCCCGAGGTACTGCACTTCCTTCTGAAAGAAGGTACATTTGGATAGCTTACCATAGAGTTTATGTTCCCGGAGACATTGGAGGACTAAGTGTATATGATGTAGGTGTTCATCCTCATTCTTAGAGTAGATCAAAATGTCGTCGAGGAATACCAAAAAAAACTTGTCTAGGCAATCTTGAAATATACTATTCATAAGGTTCATGAAGGCTACTGGAGCATTGGTTAAACCAATGGGTAGCACCGTGAACTCGTAATGGCCATACCGAGTTTGAAAAGCTATTTTAGGAATGTCCTCATCCTTCAGCCAAATTTGGTGATATCCAGATTGCAGATCTATTTTAGAGAAAATTGTGGCTCCTTGCATCTGATCAAACAAGTCATCAATGCGAGGTAAGGGATATTTGTTCCTGATTGTAACTTTGTTCAACATTCGATAATCAATACAAAGCCAGAGGGTTCCATCTTTTTTCTGGACAAAAATGACCAGTGCTCCCCATGGTGACACACTAGGGCATATCAACCCTTTATCTAATAACTCCCGCAGTTGCACTTTAAGTTCCATCAATTCAACAATGGTCATTCTATAAGGAGCTTTGGATATGGGTTCCGTTCTAGGTACCAGTTCTATAGAAAAATCAAAGATACGCTTCAGAGGTAGTCCAGGCAAATCCTCAGGAAACACATCTTGGAAATCCTTGAGATAAGGATATTCCTCTACAAAAGGTTTCTTTGTGTTTCCTCCTCCGTTCAGTTTCAATACATCATGACTTATAGTATTATACAGAAGTTTCTATCCTTGCTTATTGACATTCTTGAATTCATTTATTTCTTCCATTTTAACCACAAACAAATGAAACCCTTTCTTCTCACTATGTCTGAGCTGAGAGGCGGTCAGTTGTCTCAATCTAACCTCCTTCCTATCTCCTTGGAGATGTACTACATGGCCTACATCATCCAGATAGTCTACTGTTCGACTGAAGCAATCCACTTTTGCTCGGTGTTTCCATAACCATTTCATTCCTAAAATGATATCATAGGACCGTAAAAGTGCCACAAATAAGTTAACCTCTATGGTAAAAATTGGTAATTCCACTCTAGCCTCAAACAAGCATTTCTCTACCCAAGCCCTTGTCCGGTTGGCATACTCGATGGTCCAAGAATTAGCCATGTACCCGGTTCTCTTGGGAAACCTACTAAGCATTTTAGGTGATATAAAATTTTATGTTGCTCCTATATCTATTAAGATGGTTACAGTGTTATCGTATAGCATACCTGTTACCTCAATGTGAGTAATCTGATATTCGGCCTATCTGTTATCCATTGCAGCATGTATTCTTTGCTAAAAAGCGACCTGTTGATTCGGTAGGGAATTTTTATATGCCTGACCACCCGATGTCTTGGTTGGGCATTGATTGGCATAGTGTTCCCTGCCATAAGTGAAAAATCCCCCAGGTGGCCCTCTTTTCTCAGTTGGCTTGCCATGGTTATCATTTCCTCTAGGATTGGTAGGAATGCTCTTCTTATTCTCATGGAATTCGGGCCGATTTCCTTTAAACTTCTTGTTCCCTTTGAAATTGTTGACCTCCTTGTCATTGTGGGTTTTGAAATTCTGAGGGGTTGAATTCCATTTCCCTCTTTTCCAATTCCTTTCACGGATAGAATCATCCTTCTTAAATTTTGATTCCTGACATACAGCCTTCTCATATGCCTCTGTGACACTAGCTGGTGCGAGGACATCCACCGGTCCTCCTATTCAGTTATTCAGTCCCATAAGATATTTTCTTAGACAAAAATTTTTATCTTCCTGCAACTGGGGTACATACTTGAGTAGGCGAGTAAAATTTTTTGAATATTCATTTACGGCCATATCACCCTGTCGAAGATCCTGAAATTATGCTAGCTTTTGTTCATAGAATAATTGTGGCAGCCACCTCTGCCGGAATAACTTGACAAACTGGTTCCAGGTTACCCTAGTTAGTTGTAGCTGTAACTCGGTCAATTTACTTTCCCACCAACCTATGGCTTCCCCTATCAGTTGATAAGATCCCCACATAGCTTTATGAGTCTCTGAGTAGTTCCTGATGTTGAAATACTTTTCCATGCCAGTCAGCCAAGCTTCAGCAGCTTCTCCCAGAATAGTACCATTATACTAAGGAGGTTTTATCTTTTTCATGTCTTCCAGAATGATTCCTACCCCAGGGCTCTCTAGGTGTTGAGTTGTGTTTTGAGATTGTGCTTCTTTTTCAGCACTAGACTGTTGATAATGGTTTTCCCTATCCTCAGATTAGTACTTAGTTCATTTACCCACAGTCTCATCCATAATCCGTATCTTTTGTTCTAAATGCTCTATCTGATTTTGAGTTTCCTGCATCATCCGAAGAATTTGATCCAACTTTCCATCTAAAGATCTAGGGGCTTCTACACGGTTTTCTTCTTGAGAGTCTCCCATTGTTTAAAATCCTGTAGAGGACCAAGTTTTAATATTTTTGTTTACTTTAAAACCACAACATGAATGTTAGAAAATACAACTTCCATAATGTAAATATGAAATGTCCAAAAAAAAAGAGATTCACAACACACATTGATTTCTTTTATGTAATCCCAAAAAGTACTTTACAGTAACAAGCCAAAATGGTACAATACCATGCCCAAACAAGGTTTTTTTTTTTAAAACAATGCAACATAAACATCCTATCTAGAGCCATTCAAGAAGCTGTTTGGGATGGTTTGTCCACAACAGGTGATGGTGTCTTGTTGTCATCAAATGTTTTGATTTCAGGACCCTCCTGTTCTTTAGCTGGTTTATATTTGGCTAATAGAGCTTCTTTAACCTCAGCCTTAATTGTCGGTGTCCAAACACGTCTCTGCCTCTTAATTCTTTCTAGGGCTAATGCAAGGGTCTCTTCGTCTTATAGAGGATCACACTGGGTGTAGTCATAATCTCTATGTAAAGCATTAGCTATTTTGATGGTGAGTGGATCTTTAATCTTCTTTCATTTTGTGTGGATCATTATCGACATCTTGGCAAAACCAAAATGTCGTGATCAGTTTCTACTTCTAGTTGTCTGTGCATGCGAGCCCAGGTCCAGTGTTGAACCCATTGCTCTGATACCATATGTAAGATCCTAAAATAACTAAATGCAAGAGTTGAGGATCAAATAAATCAATAACTAAAAGAGCAAAAAAAAAAAAATTTAAATTGAACAACTTTCCTACAAACGAGTCATTAAATATAATCAAACTTTAACGAACTAAAAGAATTATGAAATTAATTTTCTGCAAGGAAAGAAATACAAAAATTGTATAAACTATCTAAGGTAAAAGAAATGCTTCCAATAAAGCCTTTTCTCACAAATCTAATCTATCATATGAACATACAAAGTAAAGTACTATTAATGAAATTTAAAAGAGTGGGAGAAGTTTCTCACTGTTTCTCTGCATAACCAGGTGGACTGTAAGATCTCAACTATCATCAAGAGGGGAAAGATAACACCAGGGTGTTTACCCACCCAACCAATGAAACTATTGTTTCGCCCTTTGTCCATTTCTACTGAAATGGACCCAGCCCTCTGCAGAGGAAAGGATAAAACAACCCAAGAGTAGTCAACTGGAACTGGTGGAACCCTACTGTCTCAGACGGTTACTCCCTGCAGCAACTACAACTCTGGATTAACGCCTGTCTAAGAGAGTATCCAGGTTACTAGGAAATTGGTTTACATCTGCTGATGTACCCTTGGCCAAGGTAATTTCCTACTCTGCTGAGCCTTACCCAACTTCCCACCCTATCCGACTAACTCACATTATCTTATCCAAGAAACTAGTGTATTCCAGAACCCACCCTGTTCCCTATTTATACACATTTCAATCTACTGTTTGCAGCCATTTGACTCTTGACTGTTTCTAATAATTTCTAGATTTGATTTTAAGTTTGGAATTAGAACGAATAGTAGACTCATAATAAACGATCTGATAAAGACTTCCACTCATGGGGTCTTAATGACATACTATCGTTGTTATTTCCAACAACCCTCAAGGACGTTGAGATTGTAGAATTTGAACACTTGAGGACTACCATTTCCGTTCTCCTAGAATTCTCTATTGTAGTTATAATTCTGTTTGTTAAAGATGGCTAGTTTTGAAACTGATTCAGAAATATTCTCAGTTTCCTCACACCAATGTTGTAACAAGTGCATGCCATAAAGAATGGATAGAAATCAGTATTCAAATTAAGAGAGTATGATGACCAGAAAAAGTCTTTCTTTTTAAGTTTTTCTTATTGGTTGGTGGATTAAATACAGTTAGGAAGATAACAATACCCTCATGGAAGCACAGATGAATCTTTAAATGGCTTAGTTAAATAGTAACTTCATCAGCGGTGATAGACACTACCAGAATAGCATTCCAAGTTCTCCACTCTTGACGTGACTCTGCTAACTAACTTGCATCCTATAATACTCATGCGCCATCTCTAGTCACATGCAAAGCTACAGAAGCTACGCCACTCTGCTATGTTCCACCAATTAGCCTATATAAAATAAATAACGACACAAGCTAAGACTACATTTGCATCTACTCGACATTGATATTCCTTCGTTATGAATGGCAGCTGGAATCATGATAATTAACTATCAACTCTGCAATAAATGGCAGTAAGACTGAGTAAATTAGTGATTTGACATAAGGCAGGATGACAGGTATAGCTTCCTATACCGTTCATACATCTCTGCAGATTGGAACTAAGCCACTTATATAACAACTCTGCCAGACTCGGCTTGAGGGAGCTGCAATACAAAATGCAAAGCAACTCTGTCTGGAATGAACCTATACACACAGGCCGTGGGTGAGCAGTGTTGTTATTACTCAAACAGAAATACATGACACACAAACATAGCAGTATTTTACAAACACCAATGAAACTTCAGAGCCCTTGTGAACTAGAAACGATAGCAAAAGGAGGAAAGAAACCATGCCTGTAGTATTGGTTGTAGGTCTTTCTCTGAGCTCTGCCATCTAGCTCTTCCTTCCCCGTCACCTCTAAAACGCCCCCAAAAGATTAAACTCTATTCCCCACTTAAGGATGTTTTAGGAAAACCTAACTACCCATTCGCATGGAGATGGGGTGGCTCTATTTTTTCTCCATCCCACGTGAATGCATCACCCGACCTCCCTAAAGAAATTTCAAATGTTTCCAAACTAATAAAGTCTCGCGGCATGACAAGGTGGCAATTCAAGTAGCCCGAAAGTGTATAAAATAAAAGAGTACTCAATACGAAAGGCACCTTCAAACAACGATAAAATACCAAGAGCTTAACACGCATGATCCGAGTAACTTAAATAAAATGGAAAAATAATTAAATAATTATGCCGTAGGCGTTTCCCTCTTGAAAAGCCCCAGCCTGATTTGTTCATCCAATGGCTGGTAGTCTTGGAGAGGGCAATGACTACCGTTCAAATCATCCCCACCGTTCATCATTTTTTTCACTTTATTCACTTTACACGTAGCTATGAGAACGTACAAAGTTTGGTGGAAGACATTGTGGGGGCCCTTAAACTGTACGACGATGGATCGATCCTTCGCACAGACCACCATCTGGTCATCAATTTTCCTCCTTCTGAAGATGGCGGTGTTGCGATCAGAGATGTTGTGATAAACGAGGAACATGGCATCTGGTTCAGAATCTACCTTCCAGTTGCCACTATCTCCAAACTATCTCTTCTCCTTTATTTCCATGGTGGGGGAATTTAATAAAGTAACAGGAAACTGATGCGCATCCAAGCCATGACCATCAACGCTATACCCCCACAAATCTGCAACAAAATTAACGACATGCTAGGGAAATGAAAATCTGAACTTAGCAGCCTCCCTCGACATTTATGCAACTTGTGGGACGCTGATGTGGGGTTCATGAAGCTGTTGACTAAGATAAAGGATTTGTTGAAGAAAATCATTAATTTGGGGGAGTTTCAGCAATTTCCAGAGGATCCTTAGATGCATTGCATTTCTCGCCTACGAGAGATGTTTGACAAGTTTTACAAAGACCACTGTTAGAATGGTGCAGTGGGCACCAAGTTCTTGACCAAGGAAACCCAAATACTTAGGGAAGCCAAGGGTGTTGGCCTACCTAATTTTTTTCCGTGCTCTATTTTGTAGACCTGCTGTAGAAAATGGTCTAATAGGTCTCCTGCAGGGGTCTCAGTCTTGCATCAACCGTTTGGCACTACCTAGAAATCGTCATTAACCAGGTTATTCATAACTACTACCAGTGCTACCCATAGCTCTAGATGTGGGTTTGATGAGCTTTGCAGGCGATGGTTGTGGAGAAGAAGCAGGAATGCATTGCACAAACCAAATACATTTCATATTCATGATCAAGGACAATCTTCTTCTTAGATTAAATTAAAAAATAATTGTCAGATCTACATTTCCATTTCATGACCTCAAAACAAAACAAAAAACTCCCAAAATGAAAGAACAAAAATGGGCATTCCCCCTGGTCAGTCGTTGGAGCAGACGCCGTACAGACTGCAAACAGAAGGTAGGCTGCAGTTAAAGCACAATGGGAAAAGCTCGTAGTCTGGCGTCCATACCTGAGGATTTGATCCCATTATTCCTCTCAATGGCTTTGCAATGCAATAACTCCACATAAACTCTTAAACCAAACTTGGCAGACTTAATCCAAAATGGGCAACATTTACTTTACAGGGCAACATGGAACATTAATATTTTAAGCCACAAATTGCTATAGAAAGATGGAGAGTGCAGAGATAAATTCCTGTGAAATTCTGACCTTTTATAAAAGATAAAATAGTCTATAGTATGTATGAGAAATCTACAATTAGCTCTATAAGATCCCAAACAGTATCAAAAAGTGCACTCGCGATTCTCCTTGGATTGTATGAAAGGGCAGGGTGTCTGAATCAGCCTTGGGGAAACAAGACGAACCAGTACTGCTACTATTATTAGCTCCCTCCCCCACTTTGGCATCGACTATGTTGCCCATAGAAATCAGATCTGCAGCGAAGACTAACTGCACCATGAACGACCCCGACCCAAAAGAGCAAGGACTCTTTATGGATTTGGAATTTTTCATCCAACAAGAGCGTACAAAGCATATATAATCCTTGGAATGAAACCCAGAAAATCAATCCAAAATGCCACCTGCAAATCCACCACAAGAATCAGCCACATAAATTCATGTAAACAGATTATGATTATAAGAAAAAAATGGATCTTATTTTATTAGCCTATAAACTGTTTTATGAAATGGGGTTCTCAAAATTCGCATCAAATACTAAGAGAAAAGTTTAAATTATCAACTCACCTATTGAAGGATTATAAATAGACCAGAGCTTCTTCTTGAAATCCATATATTTCTAGTGAAATTGGAATCACAGTTGTAGAGATATTAAAATAAGAAATTGAAATTGAAATTATCCATACGTGACATTTGGGAACACAGTCTGCAATAATTTCATTTATCTGATTTCATTTCATTCAAGCATCAAATGGTTTGGGCTTTGAAACGAGTTGGATATAGGAAAATGTGGAAGCGCAAAAAAGGCCAGTGAATTGTTTGACAAAATGCCTCAAAGGACTGGTTTCCTATTTCATGGCTATTAACAAATTGGACTTGGTAACAAGGCTTCTGAAACTTTCAAGTGATTTCAATCAGTATGTGTAAAACCAATTGCAACA
>MU223955.1:241211-274854 GCA_018584345.1 Thuja plicata | reverse complement strand
AGTAAAAGGTATAGCAAGGGAGTGATGGAGAGAGTTGGTTGGATAGAGATATAGATGAATATAAAGTGGGAGGATGGGGAAAAACAGATAGAGAGTTAGAGATAGATCAAGAGGTAAAGATAGAAAGAGATCTAGGGAGATACAGAGAGAGACATAGAGAGGGAAAGATACAGAGGAAGAGTTATAAAGATGTATAGATGGTGAGATATATTGATACAAAGATAAGGAGATCTAGAGAGATTGAGAAGAAGTGACAAATAAAGAGACAAAAACTTAAATGACCTTTCCATAACTCTACGGCGTTCCCATTGCACACTAAGGTGCGATTGCTAGTATTATTAATGTGATTGTAAGTAGATTGACGTGTATGTCTTGAAAGGAAAGGTTGATGGACTAAGGACTCCACCATGTCGTAATTGTACTATATAATTTTCCCACAACGAGGAGATAGGGGTTGAGAGAATATTATTAATGTTATGACTGATGCCAAGATATAAATAAGATTGCACTCCCTTGACGACACACGGGGTTATAATTATGGAACCAATAATAGACCGAGAGATACTAGAGAAGTTTTCTATGAACCAACCTAAGCTTGGTCATTGCTATCATAGACAATTACCTAACGGACTTCATTAGGTTGTGGCCATCAGAATATTCCAATTTCCTTACCAATTCAGAACCATTTCCTCATCTTATTTTCCACTATCCTTTTCTCCTTTCCTGGTGTTATCTTCCCCCTTTCCTGGGCGTCCCTGTCACTCCTACAACCACTTGCACACAGAGAAAATTAATCCATCTTTTCATATCTTGCATCCAAAAATTAAAATACTTTGCGTAGAATTTTAAATCCAAATAAATTAATATGGCACATGTTTCCCAATAATTCTTCTACGATATTTTAATTAACAAAACAGGAATTAACTTTCCATAAATAGCATAGCACGTAAACCGTTAAACCAACAATCCATTTAGGGCACGAAAACTAGAAACCATTTAGGGCATATTTAACCAGAAATATTAAACCAGAAACCATTTAGGGCATATTAAACCAGAAATATTAAACCAAAAATCATTTAGGGCATATTAAACCAGAAATCATTTAGGGCATATTAAACCAGAAATATTAAACCAGAAACCATTTAGGGCATATTAAACCAGAAACCACTGTTTCAGAAAAGTTGCTAAAGAGGGGTGTTACAATGCTCGTACGGATGATAACTTGTTTGTGGCACGTGTCAGCGCGAACATACATTAGGAGGATATCACTGTCTAGAAAAAAAAAATTACTTGGTGGGACCAACAACAACTTTATAGCTCATTATGGATGTGGACGTTTTGCAAAGTGTGCTTTTGACACGTGTCGTTAGAGGATGTACAGTTTATGATGTAATGCCCATGCCCCTTTCAATTTACTTGCAAGAATCATGGGAATGCAGGCAGTTAGGCCTGGTGAAGGCCTCAAATTTGACGGTTACTTCAAAGTTTAAGGACGGGGATGTTTTAGAATGAATGAAGGAATTTTAATTATGTCAATCAGACTAAAGGTTTAAAGGATCAAGGATCTAATTTTAAATCACCTTTATGAATGAATGAATGAGTTTTAATGATATTTAACATTTCATGAGAGGGAAGGTAGGGGAAGAGTACCACTATAATGTATTAATCTATTATTAGAATTTAATTGTATATTGGCTAATCTAATATCAGTGTAGGCATCAAATTTTTATTATAGGGGCATACAATAAGACTCTTGTAAGAATTATTTGGTTGGATCTCAAAAACTATAAGATTGTGGATCTCTTACAAAGTAAGGTACATGAATGTGTTCTAAGAACTTTTATATAACATACGTTAAGAGATATCTTTACTAAGTCATCTATATAATATGTGCATACATTATCTAGGTGGAAGAGCGAGGGTATTTATTATTTTAAAAATATATATGTTGGTAGAACTTTAATATTGTACATGTAAGAGAAATATTTTAATATTATTTTAACTAGATATAATATGAAATAATTTAAGTAGAAAATTGATTATTAGTATATACATTCAATTTGTAGATTTCTGTATATAAAGATGTTTAGCAATGTTATTTGTAAATGAAATTGTAGTAAACAATAAATCTGTGTAATTTAGAGAGTAATAGAAAATGTTATGTTATTTTATCAAAATGATCAAATCATTTTTCATTTGAAATCTCCTTTTGTTGTTGAATTTTGAGAGTTATGTATAAAGAAAATAAAATAAGGATTTGTAATTATAGGTTGGTGAAAAAATTTCTAACCTTGAAAAATCCAACTCTATCATAATATATGTGAAGTCTTATGAACACTGGTTATATTTAACATTTTTCAATTACATGCTGAGAAAACATATTAAAAGAACAAATATACTAAATTCAGAACAATCTTAACACTCTTTTATTTGAAAACCAAAACAACCTCAAACCTCAATTCCTACTCAAATTTAGAATAACACTTAAAGACATCTCTAGATTTCGAATTTAGCGTGAAATTTTTCACTTAAAAAAATGAAACAGATAAAAAAATACCCCAATTAATCTATCCATTGTTATATTACTATTAAAATTTAACGGTATAATTTTCAAAAAATAAAAATGAAAATAGACAAGTTAAAATAAAAATGAAAAGATTAAACTAAATAATTGATTGCTAGATAGCGATGTTCATAGATCTGTTACATTTTGCTGTTACAATTGATTGTATTTGCTGTTGCAGTTATGTTGTTGCAGTTGTAATTATATTTCTCTATAATTTGTTTATTTGATAGGCTTCTAATTTTATTGTATTATTTTTTATTTTTGTATTTTAATTTTATAAAATGACAAATATATAAATTGTAATGGGAGTAAATGTTCCATTTTTTTTTTAGCACAAGTACTAGTATTATGGTACAAGACTATTTTAATATTGTTTCATTTAGCATTGCTAATAGTTTAACCATTGCACCCTTTGGATGCAAGTAGTACAAATCTATTTTCATATTGCTTCATTTAGCATCCCTAATAGTTTTCATAAGAACAATGCTCCTACTTAAAATTATTGTATTTCTCACAAAAATATCACCAGGATATCTCTTATATCACCAGAATATCTCTTACAACTATACGAAGGGCAAATTTCATTGCAATGTGGCAATCAGCAAATACTTGATTCTTTACAACTCTAGTAGTTGTCTCTAGGGAGCACTTTCAAAAATCAAATACATTCACCAACTTTTCACTAGGATAGAAAATAAATGATTATTTTTGTACCTCTTCCACAGGATTAAGTAAATGTTTTGAACTTGGAAAATAGCCTGCCACCTTCACCTCCCAAGCCAATTAATCCAACTTCGAATGGATCTCTTGTGCATGTGAATATGATCTATTTCCTACACAAGAACAATATAACATTTTATGGTCTTCAATCCAACTACATACAGGGATTTTTTTAAATTCTTGTATCCTTCATCAATCTCCTTACCATTTGAACTTCACCCCACCTTAGCAGAGTTGTGTTAAATCTGAATTTGTGTATAATGATCAACTGTAGGTGTCGTGATTGAATTATGTACAGCCCTCATCCACTAAACCTGCATGGCTGAATGTACACAGAGCACAAGAAAAACTTACAATGTCAAGTTTGTTGCAGAGTACTCCATTAATTCAAAGATTTTGAGAGCATCCTTGCAAAGTCCATTTTGTGCATATCCTGCAATTGTGCCGAATAGATGGCGGTCTCTTTTAGGCATTGTGCCGAAAAAAACCCATGCTCTGTCTATGCTTCAACATTTGGCATACATGTTTACCAGGGCCATTGCAAGTACAACATCTTTTATACTTCGATCGATGTCCATACGCTGTTCCAAAGCTCCCAGTTTGGGGGGTGGGCAAGGAGGATGCTAGCAAAGGCTGAGGAGTCTGGTTTTAAACCTGCCAATTGCATTTTCTTGAAATTTTCTAAAGCTTTTTCAACAAATACATTTTGTACATTTCCAGCAATCATTGTAGTCCATAAGAACATATTTCTTTGAGGCATTCTGTCAAACAGTTCACGTGCCTTGTCTATGCTTCCACATTTTGCATGCGATTGTAATTACAACATCTGACAGAAGCTCTCTGTCCATTATGCTTTGATGGATACCCATACCCTGTTCCAAATCTCCTGTTTTGGAACAGGCAGGGAGGATGCTAGTAAAGATCGTGGAATTCAGCTTTACAACTGAAAAATTGCATTTGGCGTGAAAGTTTCGAAAGCCTTTTCATCAAATCCATTTTATCAATGCCCTGCAATCATTGCAGTCCATGGGAAAACATTTCTTTGAGTCATCGTGTCAAACAATTCACATGCCTTGTCTGTGCTTCCACATTTTCTAACAGGGCAGTTGCAATTACAATGCCTGACATCATTCCTCTCTCCTTTATGCTTTGATGAATACCCCTACCACGCCTTCCAATTGTATCTACTTGAAAGTTTCTAAAGCCTTTTCAACAAATCCATTTCGTACATATCCTGCAATCATTGCATTCCATGAGATGACATCCTTTTGAGGCTTTTTGTCAAACAGTTCGCGGACCTGTCCCTGCTTCCACATTTTGCATACATGTCTACCAAAGCAGTTTCAACATCTGGCAAAACTCCTCTATCCTTTATGCTTTGATGGATCTCCACTCTCTGTTCCAAAGCTCCAATTTTTGCACAGGCAGGGAGGAAGCTAGCAAAGGTTATGGAGTCTGGCTTTACCGATTGCATTCGCTTGAATGTTTCTAGAGCCTCTTCATCAATTCCATTTTGTGCAGTCCACGACACCACACTTCTTTCGGGCATTCTGTCAAACAATTCACGTACCTCGTCTATGCTTTCACATTATGAATACAAGTCTACCAGGGCAGTTGCGAGTGTATCATCTGAGAAAAATCCTGTATACTCTATACTCTGATGAATGTCTGTGTCCTGGTCCAGGTTATGGAATCTGGCTTTACACATGAAAATTGCATTTGCTGGGAAGTGTTGGATATGAAGTCCGACTATTCAGTTCTTCTTCCATGACTTTTCATTTCATATTCTCTTCTTTGACTCTTCGTCTTCTCTTGAAGACTATTGTATAAATCTAAGGAGAAATGCTTATGCAACTAAGCTGTAATGACTAAATAATAGATTTGCTCTGCTCTCTAGTGGATGTAGCCAAATTGGCGAACCACGTAAATTTGGTCTCTATTTGTGGTTTCCAATTTGTGTGTTTATTTTACAATTGGTATAAGAGCTTGTGAATAAGATCCAGGGAGAGCGAGCGAGTGGGACAGATGATAATTACACCAAGCAGAGAGGAAGCTCACTGAAAAGGAGGACAAAAGGATTAAAGACAAAGCAGACACATCTTACAGTGCTTGCTTGAGGCAAATGACATATTTGAAAATATGATTATTTGGTTAATAACCTAACAATCTGGTATCCTTCCAGATGTGAAGAAAGGGGTTATACTTATTTCTATTCTGGTAGAGGGAGATCAACATTTTTTCTCCTCTAATGGGCCCTCGAGACACCCAGGTCGAAGTTTCACAAAACCAGTCGGAGACCTATGAGATGGTGACTATAGTGTAGACTCCACCCAAGGTGATTGTGGGTTTTGTGCAGTACATCAATATCCCTTGTTCTATCCACACATTGTTGGCACAATATCTTAGTCAGAAGTTGAAAAGACAGCTCATATTCCACGAAGCAAACCGATAATTTTTTAGTAGTGCTGCGATTGTTTCTCCTTCATGTTGTAATATTTTGTAGAGTGGGTGGCTTTGATTCAAATGATAGGTAGACACTATTGAGATTACAGAAGGTCTTGAGGTTTTGAAAGCAAGATTCGAGGCGCTGAACATGGATCTGTTTAGAAAGTTCATGGAACCGATTGAAAAAATATCTGAGAGATGCCAATCTCGACAAGAGTCGAATAGGTGAAGTTGTTCTCTTAGGTGGCTCCACCCGTATTCCCAAAGTGCAGCAACTGCTTCAAAATTCCTTAAACGGCAAGGAGTTGTGCAAAAGCATAAACCCAGATGAAGTTGCCTATGGATTAGCAGTTCAGGCCGCTATAATAGAATCTTTGGCAACCTGGTAGCAGTCGTTGTTAATGTGCTCGATTCTGAAGACATTGTTGCTAAAGAGGTTGTTGTTATTCAGCTCAAGAAGTTGTTGGCCATGGAACGCAATCCCTCAAGTTTTCAGGCACAATTAGTCATTGTCAATCTTATTCCGAGCAAAAATCGAGTCAAATCATACGACACGGTCGGTTTAATGAGTGGCTGAAAAGAATGTTGGTGACACTGACAATCCATCATTGAAATTTTGGACCATAAGCAGGATTTAGAAATTGTTGAGGAAATGGATTTTACATCTCATTTTCAAGTTGCTCAAATATCGTCAGAACTACAGCAAAGAAATTAAAGAAAAATAGTGCCAATTTGGATATTAAGGAGGAGATGACTCGTCCCTTTGGAATTGCTTTCTCATTTCCTATGCCCATGGTGATTTGAGGGAAGATGTGCAGAATTTGCAGGTAGAAGGTTTTTTTGTCTGGTATATTTATGTAGAATCTGAAGAGGCATGGAAGACATCGATGTGAACAGCTGTGAGTTTCATCCTTCTTAGCGGGGTAGGAGAGCATGCCGTATTGGAGGTGCAGGGGAATAAAAACCACTAATAGAGTCATCCACTGTAAACTAACTCCAGGGATGAATACCATGAAATTTGAGTTTGAGATTGATTCATTGAATCCCACTGATCACAACAGTTGATAACAGCGTCACAATTTAGTCAATAATGATAAAAAGCCTGAGAATGGAGGCTCTAGAAATGAGAATATGTCTGCCAGTATAGAAGAGCTGTACAAAAATGTTTGGCAAATGAAGAGCTCTGGGAATACAATCCCCTTCTAGGTTGAGTTCTTCTAAAGAATCCGAGGATGAGGATTTGAGAATTGAATTTGAACTGGAGGAGATGCTGGAGGGGATGGTTTTTGGAGTATATATAAATAGATCTGGTGTTAATTATGCAGATTATGGAACAGTTATAGCTTCAATATTTTGTCATGAGATGTTTACCTTCATGTGATATGAAGATGTTTTTATTGTGCTATGGTTGGCTCTTGATTCTAGATTAGAGCATTGGCATGATTCAGGTTCTCTTGACAAGCTTTGCTCTTTGGAGCATGAGGTTTTGATTTGAGGAGATCAAATTGTCATGTTGTGTTCCCAGGTTATGCAGACGTGCAGTGGGAGTTTTGATAATTGGTCATGGTTAGTGCTCTTGGTATCGAGTACATTGGCAGATTGGCCATGGAGGTGCTCTTGAAAACTATGAGGCTTGGGTAAGGCTACAGTTCTCTTGGGTTTAGAGAACATTTGTTGAAGCGGTTTCTCTTTGGAGGTTTCAGCAAGAAGACCGAGGAGCCTACACCTATGGATGGACGTGAGTTCATTATGGACCTACAGGAGATTGTTCTTGGAGAAGAGTCACTGTGACTTGGTTTATCCTGGAGGATCATTCTCACTCTCCACTCTTGGTCTACTCGGCATATTTATCTCCTAGTGCATTTGGGTTTAGGAGATGGTTAAGATTGTTCCTAGTTTTGGAATGTTTTTGAGTTTGATCTTCTTGTTCAACAAGAGCTTTCATCCATGGTGGTTGGGTGTTGTAAACGCTCTTATTAGGGGAGGTAAAGGAGATCATACTTGGCATAGCTGAGCACTTGGAGGTGTTGGTAGAAGGATGAGTTATGGTTTGCATGGGTGTCCCTTCCAAGAGTTTTTTGAGATCATCTATTGTTGTTGTACTTCATTGTTTTTTAACTACAATGTGAGATCTTTTCATGAGGACTTGGAAGATGTCATGTGAGTTTTTGCAGCAGGTTGGTTGTAGTTTGCAGATCATCTCAAGTTATTATCACACCTTTTGTGTGCAGAATTGGTAGATTTGAGTCAACTTTTGGTTGACATTGTTCATGCAACATGCGGATTGCTCTATAATGGTCTTCTAGGTTTTTGCACATCAGGTTTTTGGTGTGTTTTGTTGGAAGATGATATTTTTTATATGGTGTTTTGTTGTATGGGCTAGTTATGTGGACATAAATCTACTAATGTTGTATGGTTAGTTGGATGTGATTAGCAACTAGTTGTGGTTGCTATTCCAGCTATGGTGGTTGTCTATTGACAATTTATTACCATGGGATTTGGTAAGGGAAAGCAGAGTTTAAGTGAGTTGAACTTCAAGTGGGAGATTGTCCGGATGAGAGGTTGCAGCGTGAGTCGAACTTCAAGTGGGAGATTGTTGGATATGAAGTCCGACTATTCAGTTCTTCTTCCATGACTTTTCATTTCATATTCTCTTCTTTGACTCTTCGTCTTCTCTTGAAGACTATTGTATAAATCTAAGGAGAAATGCTTATGTAACTAAGTTGTAATGACTAAATAATAGATTTGCTCTGCTCTCTAGTGGATGTAGCCAAATTGGTGAACCACGTAAATCCGGTCTCTATTTGTGGTTTCCAGTTTGTGTGTTTATTTTACAGGAAGTTTGTAAAACCATTTCAACAAATCCATTTTGCGGATATCCTGCAATCATTGTGAACATATTTCTTGGAGGTATTCTGTCAAACAATTCACTTGCCTTTTATATACTTCATTATTTTGCAAACATGTCTGTCAGGGTTGTTGAAACTAGAACATCTGATAAAAATATTCTATCCTTTATGGTTTGATGGATGTCCAAAGCTCCTATTTTGATGGATGTCTATCAGAATGGAAGTGGTAAGTCTGGAATATTTTTCGGCAAAGAAAATGCATTTATTGGCGAGTTTGATCTATTTTTCTTTTGAGACATGATGTTTTTCCAGTCCCACCTATAATAGCCTATGAGTTAATTAGTTTCTTTTGTTGATAATAAGTATATAGGAAATAATGAAAGTAGAATTATTACAAAGAATAACCGCCATTATTTTAAATCTTAAATACAAAATAAAAGTATTAAATATTTTAAATTAAATTATAAGTAAGTTTTAAAATTATTATAAAAAAATATTCAAGGTAATCTTATAGAAAAATTTATTTATATTCTATCTTTTAAAGATATTCTAAATTAATTACGGCGAAGGTGTTTTATATAAACGGACGAGTTAATTTTTAAAATTGATGGTCTAGAACTCACCATAATGTATGCAAGATGATTAAAGCTATTTTGTCCGTTGATTGTATGTTCGTTGCTTTTTCCTTTCTTCTTGGTTGATTTTCCCTATCTCGCAGGCTATACGTCGATTTATTTTACGTCCAAAGTTGAGTTGGCGTGTGCAACATATACGGGAAGACATATCTTGTTGACGCACACCCTGCACAACTGGTATGCAAAAACTGTATTGTATAGGGAATCATCATTTCATAGGTCCGCTCGATTTCTGCGCTAAAAAAGGATGGTTTGTGTTCATTGACAGACATGCAAGATGACTAGGACATCTCCAACCGTCAAATATTTCTCATTCCCTTATATTTTTTCTCTCTCTCATCACATTCATTCTGACAAGAAATGAAATCACCTTTTCCAATCACTATTTTCTAGTCTTTGTTTAGGTTTCTCTAGAGAAGAAATAACTTTGGGTTTAGATTGAAATGCCACCCTACACAGATTAGTTTGTTTGTCTATTCTCTATAATTTTCAAATCTGCGTAGGAGTGAAATTTGGTCTTTTTAATATATATAATGAAATATTTTAATTTAATAGGGGAGAGAACCCAATAGTCATGCACCCTAACTTTAGGCTTATCAAACGCTAACTTAATGATGATAAAATTGTCCAATTTTTTTATGATATCTTCTTCAACTAGTTAATTGCTTATAACTAAGGTTTCAGATCTAGTATGGAAAATTGATAGGGTAGTCATATATCAGATACATGAGAATATAGATAGTCTAGGAGACAACTTTGATGAAATCATGTCTGATTACTTTTGGAAATTCCAAGCTAGAATGCATAAGAGATACAGAGTTCCACCTCAACTAATTGCTAAGTATCAAGATAACATATATTTTGAGGTAGATACAGATGTTTGTATAATCAAGGTTGTTGAACCAAGAGTTGAATGGATTCAACCGATGAGATATGAGATGGATATTGATATTGGTTCAAAATAGATAGAAGCTTTATTAGCTAAGCTGATTGATCCTAATGAAAAGAGGTATGACACCTATGAGGAAGTCAAAGATAAAATCAAGCAAGGTATATTGGTACCTAGGTCAATCAAGAAAGCAAGTAAAATGATTGACATTTTATCAAAGACTCTTGGAGTTGATGATACTTTCGATAAGGACACTGAGAATGAACAAGCCATTGTAGTGGTTTAAAAGTAAAATGTACATCTGACTTCACTGAGTAATAGAGGTATTAGAAGAAACACCAGATCTTTGGTACAATCGAACAAAAAGAAAGTTGCTAAGGCAGTACAACCAAGAGGAAAGACCTATGTGACATCTAGAGGAAGGAAACAACCTGCACGAACAAGAAGAAAACTATTACTTGGTAATGAAAGTGAAATATAGTCTGATGAGGCAAACAAATCTATACCAGTTGCAGTCCTTTCACGAGTTCCACAAAGTATGGATAATTTTCTGGAAGGACTAAAGGAATCAAGAAGATTTGGAGATTTCAGACAAACAAAATATGAGAAGAGGAATGAAGAAGATAAAAAGAAGATTGAAGAAGCTATTGTGATAACTTTACTGAGATACATATTGACACCTATTGAACTTGCAGACAAGTTACCAAAGGAACTATACAACAAAATTGACACAAGATGGAAGTATGCAATTAATGTAGAAAAGGAAATAAGAGAGAGATCTCTTGTACATACTATTCTCAACCTTACACCATCTGAAATTCATGAAGCATTAAAGAAGCATTCAAGGAAATTTCTAGTCAAGGGGAGAGCCCTAAGGATAATGAATGGAGACATACAATCAATGGAGAAGGAAACAACTGAAAATGGAAAGACATATTTCACATAGATGATACCAAGTATCATGAAGCAGAAAAATAACAAGATGCAACCATTGGTGATCAAATAAAAGAAAGAACAAAAAAAATAGATCCTATTGATCTGACTACTGATAATGCATAAATTATTATTGAAGATATACTTGAGGAAGAAGATCATGCAAAAGAGTTATCAAAGGATGAAGATGTCATGGATGCACAAGTGAACGATACCGAGTGTATGGATGTTGATAATGCACCTTTGCTGAGAAAAGATCCAATCATGACACAAGTACAAAGCTACACAATTGATGATACTGTTAATATTGCGTTTGTACAAGACATGCCTGACATGGAAACTGAGACACATGCAGATACAGACAAGGATAAGGATGGAGAACCTAAGGCCACTGAGATAGAACAAGAAAATAACACCGAGTTGGAACCCCCAACCGACACCGATGGTCAGAAGCAAGATATTCCACCTACTAACACATCAATGGATTAGAATGTATAGAAGACAACAAACACTAAAAGTGAAATGCAACAGAAATCAAATCTTAAGGAAAATAATGAAGAGAAACGTAAGGATAAAGAGAAAGAAGAAGTAAAAGAAGAATAAAGCATAGCCAGTACACATACTGAGTCACCTGATGCAACTAAGGCATCATGTTCCAAATACTCTACTAGTGGGAGCAAATTGATTAAGAAGAAGAAGAGCAAAAAGAGGAAGCAAATCATTGATTTGAGTAAGCCAATCATCATACCGAAGGGATACCCTAATGTGATGAAGCCTAAAGAATTAGCTATATATGCTGAGATTATAGCTCAAAAGGATGAATAGGAGAAGTTAATTGCAAAGAACAAGGTAAACATATTAGAGGATGTGAAGGAAATATTCTGGGACATTGTTCCTAAAGCTACAGTTGATGAATCTAAACCCCTACTAGATCAAGTTGGTGATTTAGCCCAACAGATCAAAGGACCAAACAAGGATATGACTGAATATATGTTAAAAATTCACAAGGAGAGAATGGAGAAGAAATTTATGGAAGATTTGCTGAAAGAAATTGACATAGAGAAGGTAACTCTTTCCGAGTTATGTTCAAGAGCTCATGGGAGTTCAACTTTCATTGAGACAGGAGGAGGATAAGCTCATATTGGAATTGCTTGAACTGCAAGCAATGTTAATTCCCCATATCCAATCGATGTTGATACTATTGGAATATTCCCAAGGGATAACTAAGAGGGGGAGGGGGGTGAATCAGTTATCAACTAGTTTTAACTATTTTCTCCAATTATGTACAGAATATCATTAAGCATATACACAATAAGATAACAAAAAATAGAACACCTCAATTTTGGTTATGGGGAAACAAAAATAGGTAAAAACCCTAGTGGGAATTAGCACCCACAAAGAATTGTACTTGAGTATAATAATCCTTGTTAGAAGATCTTGCAACCCTGTTAGGAGTTGTTCTTTACAATGAAATAAGTACAAAGACCTGGTTAAGGGTCAGACCTTGTGAGGAGTCTTTTACAAATAACCCTGTTAGGGGTGATGACACACTATCCAAAAGAACATTGCTAAAATGATGAAGGCTACAACCTTCAGTAAAATAGATATACACTATATCTGATAATGAACTATTTGAGTAGAGCTGCTGTCTTGATTAGTTCCAGTGTATTGTATGCAATCTTTGTTTCTTCACATAGATCTTTATATGATGAATGAACTAACTTTATTGTCCCAAACCAACTAGCATTTTTCTCTGTTCTTTTTCTATCTCTTTTCTTATCATTCACACTTAGTGTTCACAAATGAACTGCTATATGTATCTTCTCCAAAAGATATGATCACGTTGGTTGTAGGAATTCCTTCAATGCTTCTCTTGTTAGCTAAACTAAGCACACAACATAATTAGAACCACACAAATCAAAATTAATAGACACATCGCTTCACATAGTCGGCTCCACCAAAATTACCCAAATACCACACTTCAGATGAAACACGATTAGCACCTTTGGTTAATTATCTTTGAATCATAACTAAACAAGAATCTGAACACACCTATCCCATAGATAGGCACAACTGAAGAATAAATAAATTTACTGTCGGCTTACTGAAAACAATCCTCTGAAACTATAGCTGGTAAACAGAGTAACATAACTCAACTATTACTAAACGTCTGAATCTATGTGTATGAACATGGTATAATAACTATGTCTGAAACATAAAAACAACCATTTAATGCTTCAACATATCCATACTGAAAAGTGAATATAGTACACTGCTGTACATACTATATGTTGTCATCAATGACAAACATAGAGTCAACTATTTGCACAATGGCAAATCTCCAACAATCTCCCCCTTTGACATTGATGGCAACATATGATTAAAAGAACCATCAATCCAAAAGTTTCTTCTTTCTTTTTACAATCTTCTCAATATCCTCATCAAAGGTTCCTCTTCACTATTGCATCTCCTTTGACTGTGTTTTTATTTTCATGACTATATACTCCCCCCGTATATGTTCCCCCTTTACTATATACTCCCCCTTTGACATCAATGGAAAAGGATGCCAAATACAAATAAGTAGAGGTACTACTCTAGAAGTATAGTAGTCAACCACTCATTAGTCACCGAGGACTGATGCATTTTCTGCGAGTTTTAATTAGACTCAGGAAATGGAATTACTCTAGCTTCTTCTTGAGATACTCAAAAGTATCTTTTGATAAAGGTTTTGTAAATATGTCTGCCAACTGATCTTTGGTTCTCACATAATCCAACTTCAATTCTCCCTCTGCAACTTTTTCTCTTAGAAAGTGATATTTTATTTCTATGTGTTTTGTCTTTGCGTGCATCATAGGGTTCTTTGACATATTAATAGTGCTAGTGTTGTCACAATGAATGAAAATAGAATAATTAATCTGAATTTCAAAGTCTTTAATCATCTATTTGATCCAAACCATTGTTGAACAATTCAATGCGGTTGCTACATACTCAGCTTCTATTGTTGACTAAGAAATACAGTTTTGCTTCTTACTTGTCTAGGTAACCAACCTGTCTCCAAGAAATACTGCTCCTCATGAGGTACTCTTTCTATCATCAATGCAACCTGCCCAATCTGCATCTGTGTACACATGAAGTTATACATTTTCTAAATTAGGATACTATAAGCCATAGTTTATAGTTCCCTTTAGATATCTGAATATTATTTTTATTTCCATTAGGTGATTCTGTTTAGGTTCAGCTGCAAATCTCCCAATAATGCCAATTGCATTAGGAATATTTGGTGTAGATTAAGTGAGATATATGAGTTTTCCAATCATCGACTTGTAAAGTGTTTTGTCCACTGATGTGGAGTCATCATTTTTAGAAAGCTTGCTTTTTGTTATCATCGGAGTGATTACTAGCTTGCAATCTTCCATTTTGAATGTCTTCAATATCTCCTTTACATATTTAGATTGATTTATGAATATATCTCTATCTGTCTGCTTAACATTTAATCCTAAAAAGTATTTTATAGGTCCAATTTCAAATTCATTCTGCATCTCTTTGGCAAATTTTGCACTAATCTTATCATTACCTCCAAAAATAATGTCATCAACAAAGATAGCAACAAGTAATAATCCTTTAGGTGTCCCTCCGATGAATAGGTTGCAATTTTATACTCCGTTTTTGAATCCAATCTTTGTCAAGTAACCATCAAGTCTGACATACCATGCTCTTGGGGCTTGTTTAAGTCCATAGAGGGATTTCTTTAGTCTGCATACCATGTCTAGTTTGTCTGAAAGTTTGAATCCTTCAGGCTGCTCTTTGTAAACTTCTTCCTTCAAGTCACCATTTAGAAATTCTGACTTGACATCCATTTGATATACTCTAAAGTTCTTGAATGTTGCATAAGCCAAAAAAAAATTTATAGCTTCCATTCTTCTCACAGTGGCAAATGTATCAAAATAGCCAATTCCTTCTCTTTGTGCATATCCTTTACATACCAATCTTGCTTTGTTTCTTATCACTGTCCCATCTTCATTCATTTTGTTTCTGAATATCCACTTAGTTCCATTCACGTTCTTGTCACAAGGTCTAGGGACCAATTCCCATGTGTCATTCTTAATTATTTAATCTAATTATTCTTGCATTGCATTTTTCCAATCTGAATCATTACACACATCTTCAACACTTAAGGGTTCAATTTGTGAAAGTAAACATACCTCTTCAGCAATGATTGAACCTTTTGCTCTAGATCTTGTCAAAACTTTACTACTTTGATCTCCAATTATATCTTCTTTAGAGTGTTATCTAGATGTGTATTTCCAAATTTTAGGTGTGACACTCTCATCTATAATCTGTGATTCTTCTTGACTTGCTTCAGGGTTATTGCATGAAACATCAATACAGTCAAACATTTCTTCAATAAATCTTTCTTTATTGATAGGTCTAGGTTCATCTTCAATCACAGGTGCATATTTATAATATATTTCTTGAATCATGAACTTCTCATCAATCTTCACATGTGCACTTTCAATGATTTCCTTCAATCTTAAATTAAAACATATGTAAGCTTTTCTCTTAGTAGAGTAACCAAGAAAAATACCTTCATCGTTTCTAGCATCAAATTTACCAACACCATCATCTTTCTTGGTGTAGCACTTGCTTCCAAAGATTCTGAAGTAATTTACTATAGGTACATTACCAAACCATAGTTCATAAGGTGTTTTGTCTGTGCCTGGTCTTAGTTTAATTCTGTTGATAGTATAGACTGATGTATTGACTGCATCTCTCCAATAGATGTGCACAACTTTTCCTTCAATCATGATAGTGTGCGCTGTGTCAAGTATTATCCTTCTTCTTCTTTCTACAATTCCATTTTGTTGAGGGGTTATGGGTGCACTTAGTTGTCTTTTGATCCCATGTTCTTCGCAATACTCAAGAAACTTGTCAGAGGTGAATTCTCTTCCTTTATTAGATCTCAGATATTTTATCTTTAATCCAGACTCATTTTCAACTTTAGCTCTGAATGTTTTGAACTTCTCAAAAGATTTAGATTTATCTGTCAAGAACACAACCCACATCATTTTGGAGAAATCATCAACAAAAAAATAAAATACCTTTCACCATATTATGATCTTGTTTGAGTAGGTTCACATAAGTCTGTATGTACTAGATCTAATTTTTTCTCTGCAGAGTTCTATTTGCTTCTGAATGAGGTCTTCACATCTTTCCCATCACACATTCCCTGCACATAGTATCAACCGGTCTTGCAATACTAGGAAGGTCTCTTACTGCCTTTACATTGCTTATCTTTACTATGTTGTCAAAATTAATATGACAAAGTCTTTTGTGCCATAACCAACTGTCATCCACTTTTGCAACAAAACAAATTACTTCGGAGTTAAGCTGAAAAACATTACCTTTTGTCTTTGAACCCAATGCAATCATGTCACATTCTTTGTTATTAATGATGCACCTATTGTTTTTGAATTCCAACTGATATCATTTATCAAGAAACTCTCCAACACTTAGTAAGTTATGATGTAAACCATCAACATATAGAACATCATCTGTCTTGTTCTTTCCATCTAAGGTGATAGATCCTCTGTCTATGATAGGTTTGGGAGTGTTATCTCCAAATCTAACCATGCCACCTTTGTACTTATCTGGATGTACAAATCTATCTTTGTCTCCTATCATGTGATGTGAACACCTACTATCTCCAGTCTGTTCTGATGTCTGCTTTTGAAACTAAAGCCAATTCTTGTGCTTTCTTTTCATCTTCAATTTCTATTTCATTAATCATCTTTTCATTATCTTTAATTGCAACGAATACAATTTCATCTTCTCCTAAATCATCATCAATCACACCATCTTCAACATGATAGCATTCCTTAGTATATTTGGGGTTGTAATCTAATTTGAACTTCTTGAATCTTGTAGGACACTGGGATGCAAAGTGGCCAGCTTTGTTGCATGAAAAACATTTGAATGGTAGTTGTCCTTCATATTTTCCTTTACCTTTCCTTTCTTTCTTAGAAATCATAGAAATGATTTCTTCTAGTTCTATATCAACTTCTTCTTTCTCAATATTACTAGAGATTCTCAGGGATTTCTTACCATGGACTGAGGCTTTGAAAGCTGTTTCAATTTTAGATTATGTCTTCAATCTTGATATCTCAAATGGTGATATTTTGCTGATCAAGGTTTCTCTTTTGAAATCCTTTGAGAATTGCATGTTTTCATCCAAGATGTTTATCTTGCTTTCATAATTTTTTGTCAATGTAGTCATCAGTTTGTCCATTATATCTTCCTCTAAAATTTCTCCACCATTGTTCCTGATTCCTAAGACTGCTTCATTAATCCTCTGATTGTAAGCTCAGATGTTTTCTTCAGGTAGAATTTCTAGATTGTTGTAACTTTTCTTCCATGTCTTTCTACGCACATTCTTGGCTTGGATGTTTCCTTCAAACATGTCTTCTAGGTATTTCCATATTGAATATGCTTTGTCTGCCTTCTTGATCTCAAAACATTCATTGTCAGATAAGGCACTAATTAAGGATTCTTTGGCAATTGCATTTTGGGTGAATACTTCCTTTTGTTTATTAGTAGAGTCTTCTTCTGCAAGGTCTTTCAATGTAGGAACATCAATTGTGTGAGTAGCAACCTCATAGATTTCAAAACCAACACACTGAATATGTGTTATCATTTTTTTCTTCCAGTCAAGATAATTCTCTCCATCAAACTTAGGACTTTCTTTCCTGAAGTATGCCATTTGATCTACCTTAAGCTGTTAGTATTTCTCTCCAAGGCACTTGGATGTGATACCAATTGTTGGAATATTCCCAAGGGATAACTGAGAGGGGGGGGGGGGGGANGAGAGGGGGGGGGGGGTGAATCAGTTATCAACTAGTTTTAATTCTTTTCTCCAATTATGTACAGAATATCATTAAGCATATACACAATAAGATAACACAAAATAGAACACCTCAATTTTGGTTAGGGGGAAACCAAAATAGGTAAAAACCCCAGTGGGAATTAGCACCCACAAAGAACTGTACTCAAGTATAATAATCCCTATTAGAAGATCTTGCAACCCTATTAGCATTTGTTCTTTACAATGCAATAAGTACATAGACCTGGTTAAGGGTCGGACCCTATTAGGAGTATTTTACAAATAACCCTGTTACGGGTGAGGACACACTGTCCAAAATCACACTACTAAAATGATAAAGGCTACAACCTTCAGTAAAATAGATACACACTATATCTGATAATGAACTATTTGAGTAGACCTGTTGTCTTGATCAGTTCTAGTGTATTGTATGCACTCTCTGCTTCTTCACATAGATCTTTATGTGATGAATGAAATAGCTTTATTGTCCCAAAACAACTAGCATTCTACTCTATTCTTTTTCTGTCTCTTTTATTATCATTCACATTTAGTGTTCACAAATGAACTACTATATGTATCTTCTCCAAAAGATATGATCATGTCAGCTGTAGGAATCCCTTCAATGCTTCTCTTGTCGGATAAACTAAGCACACAACATAATTAGGACCGTGAAACTCAAAATGAATAGTTGCATTGCTTCACATAGTCAGCTCCACCAAAATTACCCAAATTTCAGGCTTCGGATGAAACGCCTTTGGTTAATTATCTTTGACTCATAACTAAACAAGAATCTGAACATGCATATCCCATAGATAGGCGCAACTGAAGAATCAATAAATTTACTATCGGCTTACTGAAAATAATCCTCTTAAACTATAGCTGGTAAACAGAGTAAATAACTCAACTGTTACTGAATGTGTGAATCTGCGTGTATGAACATGGTATAATAACTATGTCGGAAACATTAAAAAAACTGCACAATGCTATATATTGTCATCAATGAAAAACATATAGTCAACTATTTGCACAAAGGCAAATCTCCAATAGATACATGTGAAGAAAGCCAAAGAGCTAGCAAGTTTTCCAGATGTCAGCACACTGGACACCATAGTTGGCTTATCTGCAGATATCACTGAGTATATTGTTATACTTTAGAATCTTCGAGATACATGGGAGAGTTTACTTTCAAGCATACAACAGAGGTATAAACATATTTTTGGTGAACAAGTTTTACTTTTGGCACTTTTTGTCAAAAAAAGGGAGAGATATCTTATTCAGAAAACAAAAAAGGGAGGTAGATATACTTGGAAAAACATAAAAAGTATATATGTGGAAAATAAAAAAAGATATGTATAGAGAGTAGCATCTGAGGGGGAGTTACAAATTTTGATGACTTTGGAGTTTTCACAAAGTTTAGCCATTTTGATAGCTTACCTGGTTAAGAGTATAAAAAGACTTGTTAGGTCTTGATGGAGGGAGACTCCCCTTAATACCACAAACACACGAAAGAAACAAAGAGAAACAACAGAAACTTACAAGAACAAAAAATTGGCTTCTTATTGGCTCCACAAATGTGGAATTACAAATTTTAGAATTACAATATCAAAAGCCACATGGGCATCCCTTACAATAATCTGTAGGACAAAGCCTCAAATAACCACCCAGAACTTCCCTAGAAAACACCACGGGCCTTCCTTAAATAGGCAATTTTCCACTGCCCGAGAAGGTTCTAGAAATCTAGCCATTAAGGCCGACTACCCTTAGCATTTAATTATTTTTCACTTTTATTACAAAAGGGTCGGCTTTAAATATTCACAAAACATGAGATTAGGTAGCCCAACTTCCGGAAGCCATAACTTTTGAACCGTAGCTCCGATTGGCTATTATAACCACTTTCCGAAAAGGGGAGATCGCGATCTACATTGCCTAACTTGCAAAGCACCATTCAACTAGGGGTTCAACCTCGATTCAGAGCCTCTAAGGTCCTGAAAATTGAGCTCAAAGGTTTTGCACCCTAAAATCTCAACAGTAAATCCTTAATAACTTCGCCAATATAGATGATCTGGCAATGAAATTCAACTAACATTCTTATATGACTAAGATGAACCTTCACCTGGAAAAATAGAACATTCTGAGTTCAAACGACCAACTTACTAAAAATAGTAAGTTTCCAAAAATAGTATCTTTGTACAAAATAGCCCTTATTGAATAGAAAAACACATATTTTTGGGTGATGCAAGATTTCCCTTACACCCAGGATGCTCCTGCATCAGGTCTACCTAGTTAAATGATTTTTACAATATCTACACTTAGAGATGTACCCTGTTAAAGGATTTACAATATAAGATCTGTTAAGATTTACCTAGTAATGGGTTTTAAAGCTCTCAATACAATATTATCAATAACTCAACAATGTATAATGTTGCATCAAATACAAATTTTATCAGACTCTATGTTCTCATAAATGTGTTACCTCAATCTCAAACTTGTAACACTACTCTTCTCTAGTTGAATCTCTGCTCAGTGCTCTCTGATATGCTCTTATTCTTCACTTTTATCACTCCTTCAACTTTTACAACTTCAGAAACAATTAATATATTAACTTCATCCAATTATATAGATGAGTTTTTGCCTCTTAATCTTATGCACTAGGTATGATGTGAATTCCTCTAAATCGTTAGATCTTCTTTTCTTTCTTGGTGACCTTATCACTTTTACCTTAGAACTTGTAGTTTTTCTTGGAAATGACAAGCTTTCTTTTTCCATTTAATCTTCTCCTCAGATCTTTAATTTGAATGATCTCAATCATTGATCATGTAACAAACTATCCTACCTCTTTGTAGTATTGTAATTAATGTTCTGACAATTCATTAAATATGTTCGGATCATATTTTGGATCAACTGTTTAACTTGGTTGAGTAACTCCTCTAACTCAGTTAAAAAATATTCAGTATTCAATGACTATCAACTCAGTGTCCTTCATTGTGCTTGGTGTAATATAACACTCAATAACTGAAGAAGCTTGTTACTCCATATTTAACTCTTTGCACTTTACTAACTTCACTTATAAGTATGACTTCACCAACTAACTCAGTGTAAATTACCGACTATTCAAATACTTGACAAACTCCTTTCATCGACTGATTCTTCTTGACTCCATAACTTTGACTTAAACTAATGACAACAAAAATATCTCATAGAGATAAAACTTGTAGAAATGTGTTCAATCTTGTTACATTTAAAACATTTCAAGGGTATCTTACCTCGGTACTTTCCCTTTACCTATTTGTAGTCTTCTAGCTAGTAGAGCTTCAAACTCTCTTTTATTTTCTTCATCTTCAACATACAGTTCTTCTAACTCACTTTTGCATCTATAGAATATTTCACTAGCACTGCTTGCATAACCATCACTTGGTCTAGAATCCCTAGAAATTCCAATATTCAAAGATGATTTAAATGCAGACTCAATCCTAGTAGTAGTAGGTAGACTATTATAAAAATCATTAAGCTCAAAAGCAATCAACTTACCAATAGTAGCATCTAGTGAAACAGTCATATGAGGAATGGATCTTAGTTCTTGTATTGCAGATACTCAGATGACATACATAGGTAATAATGTTCTTAACAGTTTTCTTGTCATATCTTCTTCAGTTATTTTTCCTCCAGCACTTCTGATAACATTCACAGTTTCTTTTAGTCTTGCACTGTATAGTGAAACATTTTCACCTTCTTTCATTCTCATAGCATCAAAATTTCCTCTTAAGTTTTCAACTTTTGCCTTCTGAACATGTTGATCTCCACCATGTACCAATTCAATATTGTCCCACATCTTCTTTGTTGTATCATAATATTTAAGCTCATTAAAATCCAAATCGGTGAGAGTAGATGTTGTCTGAATCATGACTTGTGTTTGGTCTTCTCTTTCTCTTATCATCTCAAGTGTCAAAGGTATAAATGGCGGCAGTGAATACTCATTGTCAATATAGTAAAGTGCATACTCTCCAATCCCAGATAGGTGCAACCTCATTCTATTTTAACATGTAGAGAAGTTGTCCTTATTTAAATTTGGTGCCTCCCTCTTATACATCTTCAGATATTTAACTCAAGTCTTTTAAACTTATGTCTTAGAGTACTAAGCTCTGATACCAATTGTTGGATTACTGAGGGGGGGGGGGGGTGAATCAGAAAACTTNGGATTACTGAGGGGGGGGGGGGTTGAATCAGAAAACTTATGATACTTTAAACTTTAAAACTCAACTCTGATTCAAATCGGTAGGATAAACAACAACAGTAACCGAATTACCAAATAACTTCAATAAATCAAATAGTAACTTGCATAAATAGTAAATATCATGCACATGGAACATTCAACACATTTAACACAAGATTTAATGAGGAAACCCAATTTTGGAAAAACCTCTATGGGAATTGTCTCCCATAGATGAAAATACTCTTCTAAAGTATGCTCGGTTAAAAGCTTATCTTGTTAAAGACTACAAAACACATAGTTATATGTGACCATGTAAGGGGATTTACCTTAGACCCATTAAGATCTTCACCCTGTTAGGAGTGGCCTGGTTAGAGGACTTTGAACATCTTTTAGAATGTCACCTTTCTTAAGGATTTTACAATAAGATTGTTAAGTCCACTTGGTTAAGAAATTTTGTTGTTACAAATGCAATTAACCAACAATATAAAATGATCTGTAAAACTACAACTACCTCTTGCTTGATCAGATCCCTTATGCACTCTTTCTGACTATTGGCATCAATACTTCATCTGTCTCTACTCTAGACTCAGATTTTCGCCTCTTTTCTTTTCACTGCATCACTCACTTCAACACTTCAACTTGCCAGCCCTTTGTTATTCAAATTCATCCTTTAAATAGATTCTATTTTTGCCTCTTAATCTCCTTGATTAGGTTTTCCTTCAATCACACTCAACCATTAGATTATCTTTTTGAACTGATTCAGTGAACTTGAAACACGGTTAGCCACTTCAGCATCACCTCAAAACTTGCACTTTTCTTAGAGATAAAACCTTCACTTTTGCCGCTTAATCTATACCATAGATTTATTCCTTGAATTTTCCCATGCATAGATCTTGTAACTAACTTTTTCTTCATTCTTGGAATCCTCTAGATCGTTGTGTCTTTCCATTAAATATGTTCTTATCCTTGTTTCTAACATATGTTATGCTCAACAACTAACTCTTGGTAACTATCAAAAAACTTCTTTTTGCATAGTAACTTAACTTATTAGTCTTACCGACTTGATAAAGTAGAAACCAATTATCTCAAGATGAACTTATCATTGTTTGATCTTTATCTATTTCCCAATTAAATCAAATCTGAAAGATATGGAAACTCAATATGAACCAGAAATCAATTGCTTGACATCAATGACAAAATAAAAACTAATCTAATCCTTTCTACAATCTTGTATACCTATGATCTCGGTCTTCATCATCATCATCTCCATCAGTTGAGTAACAATCGCCCTCTTTGGCATTGATGAGAACACTGCCAATTGATGATGGAAACACTGTCAATCTCCCTTTTACATCTATGTTTATTCTTTACTCCCTCTAAGCTATTTGAACTTTTTCTCCCTCTGTGTTCATTCGCTCTTAACATCTTTATGAATATTCTCTCTCTTTTTGTTCTATCTTATTCATCAATTACTCATTCTCCCTCTTTGACAAAAATGCCAAAGGTTCATATGCCTGATAACTTGTTTAGGTAGTGGATCATACCTTGCATGTACTAATAATTCATTGCATACATAATTACTTTTTACAACTTTGGGAAACACCTAAAGTGTGAACAGTAGCATCAAATCACAATATATATTCTATCGAGTCCAAGAATTGATGCAACATGCATCATGCTCTAGTAAAATTTGGATAGGGGTGACCCCTAATTTACCTCAAATATTCTCAAAAGTATCCTTCGGTAGTGGCCTAGTGAATATATCTACTAATTTCTCCTTTGAGTTCACATACTCAAACATCACATGCTTTTCTTAAACTTTCTCTCTCAATTTATGATACGTGATAGAGATGTGCTTGGTCTTAGAATGCACCACCAAATTATTTGATATGTTTATAGCACTTGTGTTATCACAAAAAATAGTTACCAGATTGGTAATCTCCTCTTGCATACCTTCAAGTAGCTGTTTGATCCATACAATGTTTGTACAATTCATAGCTGTAGCAACATGTTCAACCTCGATAGTAGAATTTGATATACAACTTTCTTCTTACTCAACGATGTTACTAATCTTTCTCCTAGAAAGAAAGATCCTCCACTTGTACTATTTTTATCATCAATGTTTCTGACCCAGTCAACATTAGTGTAGACCTTCAATTCAAAACTTCCTCCCTTCTTGTACAGTAGACCAAAGTCCTCGGTTCCTTTCAGATATCTAAATATCCTTTTAACTGCAAACATATGTGATTCCTTTGGATTGGCAGAAAATCTAGCAACAATAACAACTGCATGAGCTATATTAGGTCTTCTATGTACAACATATTGTATCTTATCAATCATTGATCGGTAGAGTGTCTCATTTACTTCCTTTGACTCATCTCCCAATGATAACTTGTAACCACTGATCATTGGTGTTCCAACCGGTCTTGAGTCTTCCATCCCAAAAGTCTGTAGGATCTCTTTGATGTAATTTTATTGTGTAATATAGATCCCATCTTTCACTTGTTGAATCTATAGTCCAAGAAAGAATTTTATCTCCCCTATCATGGACATCTCAAATTCCTTTCTCATTTCTTCAGCAAAATATATGGATAATGTGTTATTGCCTCCAAAAACAATATCATCAACAAATATCTCAGCAATCAAAATCTTATTACCACTACCACATTTCATATAAACATTACTATTATCACTAGTTCTTTGCAATCCAATCTTGATTAGATATGCATGTAATATTTCATACCAAGCTCGGGGTGCTTGTTTCAAACCATATAGTACCTTGTGCAGTTTGCATACTAGGTACTTGTTGTATGCACCCTAAAATGGTCGCACAAACTTGTTAGTATTCTTAGCAAATCCTTCAGGTTGTTCTATATAAATTTCTTCTTCAAGAATACCATTGAGAAATACAGACTTGAAATCCATCTGATAGAACTTTAAATCCTTTCTAAGCTGCATATGCTAGTAGAATACTAACTCCTAATCTAGCAACAGGTGTAAAATTTTCCCCATAGTCAATTCCTTCTTCTTGTGCATATCGCTCGCAAACTAGTCTTGCTTTGTTTTTTATTACATCTCCATGCTCATTCAACTTATTTCTAAAAATCCACTTTGTACCAATAACATTTTTATCTTTAGGTCTCGGTACTAAATTCCATGTGTTATTCTTTACAATTTGATCTAACTCTTCTTTCATAGCTTGAACCCAATCTTAATTTTCTAATGCTTCCTTTACTCTTCTTGGTTCTAATTCACAAATTAAGCATTTATTGTTTCTTTGCTTTCTTCTTGTCATAATTCCAACATCCTTGTCCCCAATTATCTTACTCAGTGAGTGGTGTCTCCTCACATACTTGGCTAGAACAGGCTCGGTAGTTGGTAGATCTTCATTTCCATCATTTGGTTGTAGTTCTCTCTATTCAACTTCCTCCTTGGTTTGTTCTTTTGGTAAGGTATCAAGAACATCTGGTTAAACATATACAAATATTTGATAATCTTTAGGTTGCTTCTTGTTGTCCTCATCATTTATCTCTGCAAATTCATCAATTCTCACATTTGCACTTTCCAAAATTATGTTAGTAGATTTGTTCAGACATTTGTAAGCTTTTCTCTTTGTAGAATATCCTAAGAATATTCCCTCATCTCCTTTAGTATCAAACTTACCATCTCTAGCCTCTTTAAGAATATAGCATCTACTTCCAAATACTTTGAAATAACTCACATTAGGTTTGTGATCATACCAAATCTCATAAGGTGTCTTGTGTGTACCTTTTTCAACTGTACGTAGTTAAGTGTGTAAGTAGAAGTGCTAACTGCTTCTCTCCAATAGGTTTGAAAAAAACCCTTCTCAATCAACAGTGTCCTTTCACAATCCACAATGGATCTATTTATACTTTCAGCTATATCGTTCTGCTATGGTGTCCTTAGTGTAGACATTTGTCTCTTTATTCTATGTTCATTGTAGAAGAGTGTAAACTCATCTAAAGTAAACTCTCATCCTTTGTCAGATCTCAGACACTTTAGTTTTATTCCAGTCTCCTTTTCAACTCTTGCATTGTACCACTTAAACATATGGAAAGCTTCAGATTTCTCTTTTAAAAGCATGACAAACATCATTCTAGAATAATCATCAACAAAAAAAATGAAATATCTATCTCCATAGTAGCTTTGTGTTCTCATTGGTCCACATAGGTCATTGTGTACTAAGTCCAAAATTCCTTCTGTAACATAAGACTTACTTGTAAAACTTGACTTAGTCATTTTTCCAACATTCCTTGCACATGACATTCTTAGGTTTCTCTAATCTCGGTAGACCTCTTACTCTAGGGTATGTGCAGGATCATGAAATGCTAAGATGAGTCAATTGCACTAATAGGTGCTGAGTACTATTCATGGACACTAAGGCCGTGTTCTTTAGTGAGTGTCGAGTTTTGTTGGCTGAGTAAATTTTGTGAAGGTCGAGTGTAGTGAGCTGAGTGGGATGCAAGTTGTGTTAAAGTTGAGGATAGCTAGCTTGCACTAACTCAATAGGAAAAACATTCAATTCTCACCTACCTTGATGTTTCGAAGCTTATAAAGGGTGAACAATTGACATTTCATTTTTACCTTGCGATTTTTTTTTACAGTTTAACGGAGCGATTGAAATAATTTACAGAGTTGATCTTAACTAAGTTTAGCATCAAAGATTCCAACAGTGTGCCATCGGCAATCCTAAGGTGAACAGTAAATAGTGAACAGTGTGAAGAGCTACTTGCCGAGGTACTCTATTTTACAGCCTTTGAACCCTAATTTCAAATTATGGCTGCAAGTTCTTTCACACCAGCTAAGAGTATGGAGGTAGAACAAGAACAAATTCAGTTGATACAGAGTGATGAATGTGAACCTCTCAAATTTCAATCTGTTCCTGAAAGTGTGATACAAAGTGATTTAATAGGAGCCCTCTCATCCATTCCACCCAAGGTACTCATGATTCATGATGTTCGATCGTGTTATATGGTTAAGATTGGAGAAGTAGGAGATAGTGAATTGAGGAAATCCTATAGTAAATTGTGTGATAATGGAGTTCTGAAGGCAGAATTCAAACATCTAGCCGAAAAAGGGTTAACTCATGCCCTAGATTTTCCCCAAGGTTTCAAAGATGAATGGATAAAATTTATCCTTAGCTGAGTTCATGACATGTGTATGTGGTTAGATAATGGACCAGTCAAGATCACTAAAAGCATGATTCATCGAGTGACTGGATATCCTGTAGTTAATGGAAGACGGACCATGAGGGATAACAGCAAAGAAGAGATTACATTGAACACTAGAGTAGTATGGAATAACAGAGGTATGACTATCTCTACAATTAATGACCTAGAACTTGATTTTGGAGTAAGGGTTATAGCACATAAGTTCTATTAGTCTAGCAGATTGGATAGTGTTCCTTGTACATCAGTTGATCAGGCATGGAAAATTGTGAAGAAGAATCACACATATGATCTTGCTAAGCTACAATAGACATAGGCTGAGAACCTAGCATCAATCAGAAAGGCTAAGAGCTCATCATGTAAGTTTGGTTCCTTAATATTCTGTGTATTCTTCTACATTCAAGATACATTTCCTACACTAGGAAATATTGTTTGGAAAAAGGATAGACCCATTACAATTCAGATTAGTGAATGTATAGAGAAACTAGGGAGAAATTTCAATAGCATTATGGGAAGATATTTTTTATAATTCAAGAAGAGAATGAGATTAAGGACTAGGATTCCTAAGTCACTAGTGGAGAAGCACTATGAAGAAATTTGTTTTCTAGTTGATACAGATAATACTTATATCAAGGGAGTGACTCCTAGGGTAACATGCTTAGAACCCTTTCCATATGAAATCAATATTGATGAAGCATCAGCTACCATCATTGCACTCCTAGTCGAGGCAATTGATACTATAGTAGAGAGATTTGGAAATTTTGATGAAGCTAAGGCTAAAATTTCTAGAAGTTTGAATGAAGGAACTATGGAGAGGAAGAGAAAGAAGATTGTGAAAAATCTCAAGAAAATGGTTGGCTTAGGTAGTGATGAAGAACCTGAGGATGCACCTCTAGGCCTGACCACTGGACAAGGTGAGGATATTTCTACATAGGAGGAAGTAAGTGCATCAGAAGAGGTTACTAAGAAAGCTAAGGGCAAGAAACCATCAATTGTTATAGTAACCAAGAAGAGCAAAGCCAAACCTAAGATTACACCTCCTACAACTAATCATCCAAGGACTAGAGCATCTACTGTCACTTCTCCAGTAGAAGTGCAAACAAAAGTGTATGGTAAAAGGAAAGTTGCAGAAAGTAGTTCTAGAAAGGAAGCAAAGGTTGCTCCTAAGGATGTGCCGAGTAAGCCAGCAAAAAGACCAAGAAGGAGATTAAATTTGGGGATATATAGTGATGAGGAGAAGACAGAAACTAATGAACCCAGCAACATACCTAAATCTCAATTCAAGAAACCAGCAAGTATTGATGAGATACGTGATACTTTGAGGAATTCAGCAGGGTTAGCAAAATTTAAGTTCATTAAGTATGAAAAGTTGAAAATAGCAGATAGGCACAAAGTACAGGAAGCACTATTGGACATGACGAGTACTTTCATATTAACTTCTATAGAGATAGGAAATCATGTGCTGGATGAACTTTATGATTTTCTATCAAGCAAATGGGAATTTTCACTGTCCACAGAAAGATAGATCAGGGAAGGAACACTAGCCCAGGTAATATCTGAGCTCACCTCAAAACAAAGAGTCAAATTCATTGAGGAATACAAGAGCAGATTTGTTCCTAAACTCAGAGGCTATGCTGTTCTAAAAACTGGCATTGAAGGTGTAGTACGGAAGAGTATAAGGATTTAGAAAGAAATCTTTGGACTGCTTATTCCAAAAGATAAGAAATCTAGTGAGGGGACATCCGAGCAAAATACAAAAGAAGTTAAAGTCAAGACTACCCCTGAAACACAGATACCTAAAGATCAAATTGCCATTGAATAGGACAAGACCAAAGATGCATTAGATGCAACAAACTCTGTTGATCTGACTATAGACAGTCCTATGGATTATATAGTTGATGATCTATTTTAATTTGAATGCCGAGGAAAAAGAGATGCCAAGTGGTAAAGAGACTGATTCGCCTATTAAGGCAACTAATACTACAGAAGAAAAGTCCACAGCATCTGATGAGATACTTGAAGTTGTCAATGATCAGAAAGGTGAAGGACAATAGCAAACAAATGAACAAGAGGTAACTTTACAAAATCCACCTATTTTGGAGGTTGTAAAGACTGTTTTAGATAGTGGAGTAGGAATGAAGGGTATTGTTGATAAGCCTAAAGAAGTAGAGGTAGTACAAGTGTTGGTTGATCTACCACACTCTACATCATCCACTCCCACTAGTTCTAAAACTGGGAGTATGCCAAACCCCTAGACAATATTGACAGAATTATAAGAGGCATTAGATGTTGACACTGTCAAAGGGAACGATATTATGCTTCCGAGCATAAGTTCTCCAGAATTGAAGAAGAAGAAAATCTTGAAGAAGAAGTCTCTGATTTTAGATGTAACATTAGATGAGGTCATTTTCACTCCACAATGGAATCCCAATGAGTTATCTTTTGAACAAATAGGGACTCTTCAAGAATTGCTTAAGAGGAAGAAGAGACAGGAAGAGTTGAAGATTCTAACAAAAGCAAAAGAAGGTGTTGCATGACATCAAAGACATATTTACAAAGGCTTTTGACTTAGAGGATGAATTGCCTCAAGCTCCAATCATTGATCAACTAGTCAACATTGTATAGAAAGTAACAGATGAGGACATAGACAGTAATGAGAAGCTTCTACAATGGTCCCGGAGAAGATTTGAGAGCAAAGTTCTAGAGAAAATCCCAAAAGAGATAGCAACTAAACAGGTTGAACTTTCTATTCTTGTAGAAACTTTAGAGAAAGTTACAGCCAATGTTTATTCTTTGTATAAGAAATTATGTGATGTTGAATTTTTCAAAAAGGATAATCTACAGCTTGTTGAGAAGCTACAGTTAGATTTGAGATCAACTGGTGCTACTTTAGGTAAAGATACTACTTCTAGTTCTTTACATTTTAATAAGTTGATAAATGCACAAAGGAGAATAGTCGAGCTTATGGATGAAGATGGTCGAATAAGGGCCAAATTGATAACTATTCAGACAAGTCTGTTGCCTCACTTGGAGGTAATACAAAAGGAACTCTCAAAAGCAAAGAAGTTATCACAGAGCAGTGCAAATCTATCGACTGCAGAAAGTTTAGTGAGTCTAGCTGCCGAGCTAGAAATCAAATTGGAAATTATGAAGATTGCTAAAGAAAGCTGGGATACCACATTTGAATCCACCCTACAACTTCATAAACAATTTTTGGATAAGTACAACTTAACCCCACCAGCAATCAGTGACAAAAACAAGGGGGAAGTTAGTAAGGAAATCATTTAAGGAAGTATGAAAGGATACATCAGTACAACACAGGTACACTTGTATATAAATTTTGAAGGCATGTAAACTTTTTGTATGAATTATTCTGAGTATATTCCTAGGGGGAGTACTTTGTACACTTACGCAATATTTTGATGAAATGAATGGAAGTAATGATAAGTGTTTTTTCCACTAATATCAAAGGGGGAGATTGTTAATCTCTAAATTCTGTTGATGATTAGTGACCAACACTTAGTCATTCACTTAGGCAGTTTTAGTTGGTTATCACTGTGGCCGAGCTAAAACTATGCAAGGCCGAGCAACATTGCCAAGCAGTTTTCAGTATGCCTAGTTACATTGCTGAGCTGAGTTACATTGCCGAGCCGAGTAAGCGATAGACAGTCAAGTGTTGAGCGGGATATTTTTTGTATACATGTCTGGAATGATACAAACTTCAAGAATAAGTGATCTGTCCGACTTGTATAAGCTTTTTGGGCCGACTAATGTATGCATTTAATTGTTTTATCCTATGCATGACTCATTGTAAGCATTAATTGTTTTACCATCAAGGCATGGATATTAGATATTGATCTTTGATCTAGATCTCTCTATCAGATTTGAACAAGTATATTAGATTGCTTCTGAACCCTATTTTGGAAGTGTGAATAGTGTGCAGCGACTGCATTTTTCAAAAGTGAAATGCACAGAGGGTTATTTTGTTAAGAAAAAGAGATCAAGTAGAGAAATAACACAGTGAACAACATAGTAAAGTTTTATCAGATTATGAGATCATAGAAGGTATTGGAAAGAGGAGATTCATCATCAGCATCAAAGTGCATAATGAAGGATCAATACTTGAGACATTCTAATCATTGTATTAGGTGAAAATCTCTTAACAGAGTGGTTCTAGTAGACCTTTCTTAAATCTCCTAACAGAGTGCTTACTTCATTGTAAGTTTCAAATCCTTTCACAGGGTAGATTGTAATGATCTTAAGCTCTTAACAAGGTAGACCTTTCACAGGGTAGATTACATTTTGTAATAAAACATTGTAACCTTAATAGGTACAATTTATTATTGTAGTAGTGGAGAATTTTGTGGGTGTCATCCCCACCCCAGTTTTACCTATTTGGGTTTATGGGCGACCAAGTTATTGTGTTATGTGTTACTTATTTCATTGTGTGGATGCTATCTGAGATTACATTAGATTCATTTATGTATGAATATGGATCAGTTTTCTTTAAGTGTTTAATTTTGAAGATCTGATTCACCCCCCCCCTCTTAGTATCTTGCTTTCCCATTATTGTACTTCCAACACTATATTGATGGAAAGCTGATAACGTCTTTAAGAAACCCTTTTTGTTTCATCAATTTTGGGTGAAAAAAAGGTCATCAGCTACAATGTCTAAGTCTGTAGATCAGAGGAAATATGGTGAACACGTTATTTGGGTTGACCATCGACATTTGGAATTGGAAATCCAAAACCCAAAGCAACTACCAAGCCTAATCGTATATCTGATAGCTCCCGCCCAAATACAACATTTTGATTTCAAACTTCTTTTCAATTTTATGATTCAAGTTTTTTCAATTTTATGATTTTATATTTTCCGTTTATATATTATAAATTTCATTTGTTTTAATATTAATATTAGATGGTAATAGCATTAGTATTACATAATTATTTAAATATTAGTATTATATTATTATTTATTTCTCTATTTTATAATAGTATATAATATTATTATTAATTATTTATTAATATTTATAGTATGAAAATAATACCTAGGAGAGAGAGAGAGGGAGTATGAACTCTCTCTCTCTCTCTAGCAGGTAGAGAATATAATATTTTAACATAAATATAATATTAATATAAATATAATATTAATATGATATTAATAGTAATATAATAATAATATTAATATAATAATAGTACTAATATAAATAAAATATTAATATTAATATAACATTAATATATTGTTTAAATATAATAGTAATACATAAAGTAAAATAAAAACAAGATGAAAATGAAAAGCTTGAATCCAAATTTGGGCAGGAGATATCGGACATCCAATAATATTGGGTATCTGATATTATCAGATATCCGTTATTCTTTATGGGTATCCAAAAGCAAAAATTGATTCTCTAGGTCCCTGTCTGAGAAGCACATTTTTCTGCAGAGAATTTCACGAGAAATCAATTGTGAAAGACAAAAAAACACTTTTTTGAACCTTTTTGTTGGAATTTCTATATTATCAAAGGTTGCATCACCTTTTTGGTCTCACCATGGGGAGTAGTAGTCGTCAATAGCATAAACGAAAGAGGTAGCTCACAAATGAAGAGATTGAAGTGTATAGAGAAATGGATAGGGCTGCCCATAGGAATAAGAGACAAGGTATGTTAAATTTTAATGAAGATGTGGGCATAGGCCCACCCTTAAATGTTGTTTCAAGTGAAGAAGAACATGAATTTGAAATGATTTATGACAATAATATTGAAAATGAGAATGTAGGGATTGAAGATGAAAATGTAGGTTTTGAAAATGAACATGTAGATGTGGACAATGGAAGTGTAGACATTGAAAATGACAATCCACTATTCGAATATGAAGGAATTGACAATGATAATGGTGCACAAGAACCAAATCAGCATTACACATCTCCAAATTATATGAGAAATGAAGTCCCTTGTCAGGAAGAAATACAAACTTCAAATTTGAGATCTTCAAGAACAAAAAAATGGTTACTTGAAATTGATGAGAACATAACGAGCAATTTCGATGGAAAGCAATCAAAAAGAACTGTTTAGTTGTGGGTTTCAAAACTTTTTGATCAATGTTTTAGCCACAAGACATTGGTTGAGCAATGTCAATTATTTATGCAGTTGTTAAAGATGCAGAAGATGAGACCTATTCTAGCCAAATTGAAGATTTTTGTGAATAAGAAAAAGGAGAGGAATGCTATTATTGTGAGAAATATTTTTAGTGCTCTCAATTCCATTGGGAAGACTACCAAGGAAAAAGACAAGAGAGCCACTAGGAGGGTTATTACAACCTCCTTAGTAAGTC
>MU223955.1:189908-208844 GCA_018584345.1 Thuja plicata | reverse complement strand
GGGGGGGGGGGGGGGACATCAACATTTTTGGTGTTTCAGCATCTGAAACACCAAAAGTCGAGATGTGGATACCTTTTGTCCTTTCATTATTTTTGGAGGCTGAAACACCAAAAGGGTCACTCTTCGGCCTTTTGGCCATTTTGGTCTTTCGGAGGACGTGGTATACACTTTTTTGAACAGGCTCATAATGGGGCGTATTTACGAGGGACTGGGAAAGGGGGTAGACTCAAAAGAGAAAAAACCACAAAAAAGAAGGGGGGTCACCATGGTCAGAGGACCAACATGGGGTGTGTGTTGTGGACCCACAATAGTAACCTCATCTTGAAATCATAAAACCCTAATCACACAGAATAATTCTTGTTATATCTCTTTCCAATAACAACCTTTTTATTTACATAATGAGGAGTACCTATATATAAACAATTTGTACCACCTCAAAATTGATCTCCAAATTGGTTTACTGAGATAGCACCAGGTGTCAAATTGATAATCTCGATAAAAGAAATGATTTATCATGACCGCGTTGTGTCAGGATAAGATCTTCAAGTTTATATCTTCAAGATAGGCAAACACATTTTGAATCTTTCAATGTAATGCCTCACATCTTTCTTAAATTCTTGCATTGATCTCTCAAATACCAATGCATTGGACGTATAATCTTAATTCCATGTCATTGTATCATTAGAAATTATCGCACATCCTTTACCACTCATCGATCTATGATCTAATGAACAATTCATCAAGAACATTAGAGTTCTACCTGACTCAGTATCTATGACACTAAAAAAAATTTCACCCCTAAACCAAATAAGTTTTGGTTGGAACCACATTGCAATATGAACTTGTTGAGTCTATATTTATGACCACTCCTCAAAATTCTTCTTGTATCATCACCACCACCAAAATGCTATAGCTTAGTCTACCGATCTTATTGACTTAACAAAATTTTAGTATATCTTCTTACTGGTTGTATCTTCACTTTACCTATAGTGTATCATGATTTTACGACACTTGACTAACCTGTGCTGACATATTTTACATCAATGACAACCATATAGTAATCTCTCAATAAAATACCATATGCTAACAAGATATAATGCCAACAATCTCCCCCTTTGGCATTGATGCAAAACATATACTAAATCCTTACAACCATGTGATTTTCATATTCTCCTACCCATGAAGGTACCCATGGTTCACCCTCCCAATGAGTTCCATTTGATTCCTCTCTTTAATCTGATTCTTTATGAATGTTAGGCCCTTGATTGGAACTCGATCCTTGATCAAAACTTGGTTGTTTAGTTTCACTAGATATGGGAGAATAAGTGTGAATCACATCCAATTCCTTCTCATTAAAAGAAGCTTTAGATAATGAATCCCATTCATATTTTGCAGAATCATCTTCACTTTTTGAATCTACCGTGTGAATGCACTCATGAGAATGATTTGAATTTTATTGATCACTACCTTGTTCATGATAGCCTATCCCATATTTTTATTCTTTTTGACCTCCATGGAGGTTTTATTTTTTCTAAAACCCCTTTATTCCTTATGCCCAAAGGTCCTCTTCCTTTGTACCCCATTTTTTTCATAATTTGGTAACCCTTTCCATATTGATGTGTTTGGATGCTAACATTTTGGACCCTTTTTGTATGAGAACTTGAGGCATCATCATTTTTGTAAAGCCACTTCAAAACTTCATTGCCCTCTTCTTCCATAGATGAAGGATGGCTATCTCTTACAAAATGTGCATTGTATTTTTACATTGAATGAGCACTACATCGTCTTGCATGTGATTTTGGGGAAATAGGTAAGTCAAATAATGAAAAAATATTCTCCTACCCCTTTTTGTTTGATTTTGCATTTTTTTTCAAAGTTGTGCATTAACTTTTTCATCTTTTAATAATGTATCTCTTTGGCTTCTTCTTTTTCAACCATATAGGATTTTGAGTTTTCATCATTTTGATGTAAAACAATCACATTAGTATTCTTGTTACCTTCATCTACAAAACTAACTTTCTCTTTACCCTTAGTCTATGTAGATGAGTTATTTTTGTCTTGGCTTGTGTTTACACTCAAAGTTGGGCTAGGAACCTTTTCTTGAATTTCCTCATTAGAAGTACTTAATGAAGCCCCTTCACTATTATGTGGAATGAATGTCTCATTCATAGGTTTGACAATATTAAAATATTGGAAGGGATTTGAGTCTCCACTTATATTGATTTCCTCCCCAATGTATGGGAAATTGATACATTGGTAGTAAGTTGAAGGTATCACTTGCATTACATGGATTCTTCGCCTCCCTAGCAAGATGTTGTAAGTCAATTTCATGTCAAGAACTTGGAAAATGGTATCCTTTTGAACATGGCCCACTTGGATGGGAAAAATCACCATCATAGAGAAGATCTTTCTTCGTCATCATAGTCCTTAATGATAATCTTCTCCTTTGGATCAACACCTCCTTTGTAAAACCCTATGGATTTCACTAGACTCAATGTACAAATGTTTAGACCAGCTCTGCCATCAATGAGGCCTCTTTTGACATGGTGTTTATGTATCAAAACTTCTATATGTAGTGAGATATTTTGGGGATGGTTGATGGACATATTATCATATTCAAAAAGGGATAAAAAATGAGGTGCAATGAGATTACCAACCATGTTTTCAAATCTATCCACATCTAAGTTATCAGGAATGATGGTTTTCCATAAGAGCCTTTTCCAAAATTTCCTTATGATTTGGCCAAATTTTTAATAATTCTAGGATTGAGATTTGTGTGTGTGTCTTTTGCAATTGATCCATAAGATTGTATTCTCTTGAAGAAGAAGATGATTGATTAGGGAAATTTTTCTTAGGGGTAGTTTCTTGTAATGTTATCTTTGATTCTTTCCTCCTAGTAACAACATTAGATGTCTCGTTTGATGGTTGGTCCTTTACCACAGTGACATTGATAGTGTTCTCATGTCCTGATAGAGAATTGATAACATTATCATATCTATGTGCAAAATTGAATTTATCATTTCCTCTTTTGCTTTTTTATTGTTATTCAAAGATTCCCCCTTCTCATAATTGAAGAAAGGAGTTTTAAAGGTTGCATGATCTTCATTGTTTTGAGGCCCTTCCACTTTTATCACACCATTGTCTATTAAATCTTGTACCACATGTTTTAACCTCATGCACTCATTTTTTATGCCCTTTATTTTGATGATATTCAAAATGATGGGTGTCATCTCACCATGAGGTTTTGACTTGTGGTTCATAATGCCTTGATTCTAGTATCTAACAATAATCTTATTATAAATAAGTGTTCTCAAAGAATTCTCGAGAGGTTCACCCAAGGGTGTGAACTTCCTTCTTGGTGACAGACTAAAGAAATATTTTGGCTTGTTAGCCTCTTGACATTGGAGTCGTAATCAATAGTTCATTTCCATGTTCAAACTATTCATAAAGATGTCCATCTTTTCCTTTTTTGGTACACTCCTAAGATATCGAGAAAATACCGCTCTCCACCTTTGTAGGAAAATCAAGATTGCTTCTCCTTCTCTTTGTTTGGTGTTACACAAGTTTGTCATACTGACTTCATGTTTGATGTTATAAGAGTAACGAGTCACAAAATTTTATGCTAACTCCTCAAATGTTCTAATTCCCAAGGGTAATTTCAAGAACCACTCCATTGCTGGCCCTCCAAGGCTTCTTGGAAAAAAAATGCATTAAATAAGTGGTATAATGCATAAACTCAAATCTTAATGCAGAAAATTTCCTTAGATGATCTTGTGGTTCGGATGCTCCCTCATATTTATCATATTTTGGAAAGACCGCATTAGGAGGGAATGATACCATAATTAAACTTTTATCAAATGGAAACAAGCATATAGCTTCAATTGAGAATTACTTTGGACCCACCATTTTCTTCATGTTATCCAACTGTATTTGGAAAATATTGAATTGTTTATTCATTATTGTCATTGGATTTTCTTCTTCCTCATTCTTATTTAAAGTAGACATGTCATAATCATGGGGGATATTTACTCTTGCTTGAGCTAGGTAAAATAAATATTTCTCCCTATCTCTTTCTAATTTTTTTCCATAACCTTCATGAAAAAAAAAATTTGGGCCGCTTCATTTACTCTTCTTCGGTGGCTTCTTCATCTTGATGATCCCTGTTCCCTCCATAATTTCCATTATTAGCGTCATTTCTTCCCTCATTGTTTCCATTATTGTTTCCGCCATCACGGTTGTCATTATGAGAATTGTTGGCTTCATTAACATTATCAATGAGGTTAGGATAGGTATACCAATAGGGAAATGCCATTATTTATTGTTCTAATTCTTCTAAAAATACATGGTAGGATGTTTCACCCAAATAGGGAATCTATTATATAACGCAACTTCCATCTTCATGTAATACTATTTTGATCTGATGAGATCTAGTGAAGACCAACATTAACAAGAATTCAAAGTTCTGAAAATAACACCCTCTTGATCAATAATCCTTTTAAAATTTTCTTGACAGCTTGAATTTATGAGGATTTGATCTACCTTCTAAACCAAGTAGGGAGTACTTCAAAAAGGGTATCTAAAAATTATCTCAAAGTTATTTAACAGACCTAGGAGATACTCGCTATTTTTATGTCTACATCTATACACATCAGGATAGACTTGGTACGCACTACATAAATGCTTGTATGTGCCCGCTGGAAAATTGGTATTCACTAGTTGACTGTTTAGGAACGTCACTTGATAATTCAAAGGTAATAAAATGTTATTGATATACATCACTTCTATCCTAAAAAGTGTTGAAACTTTGTTTAAAGTGTCACAATATTATTTACAAGTGTTGTAGGACTTCTCATACGTGACACAAGATATATGGGAAACTAATATATCACTATTTTGTTCACCGGTTAAAAATTTTAAATGGTTATCATATATGAATGGATGTCCTATATTTGTAAACATGAATCGTCAACCACAACACACACACACACAAAATGTTTTTTTAACCCTCAATCTTATACACAAAGTGTGTGTTCTCGGTCATTTCCATGGGTTTGCACAATAAAATATTCTAAGAAATCTACCTATGGACAAATTTGGCTTTTAAATTGGCTCTAGAAAGGTAAGAATTTCTAAGTTAATCTGATTTTTAATTAGAATTCCACACAAAAAGATCAAATAAATCATACAAGGGCTACGTAGTCATGATGCACGATTGAGGCTTAAAGCCCTATGAGTCTAGGCATTTGATATTTTTTCCCTCTAAGTTTTTCAACTTAATGAAGCTTTTTATTGAAGTCGGTGGAATAGAATGGCTTAATCTTATTTCCCACTTTGGGTTGTTCCCTCTCACCATCCTTGAAAATGAAAATCTCGGGAGGTAGGCCCAATATAGTTATAGCATGTTCATGTAAAGCAATAAATTAAAAGAATAAGTATGTCAGGGAGTTTGATTCACCTAAAATGTGAAGAGCATATCCCTACTACTTTTTTGATTCCAAACACAATTAACAAAGGTTCATTCCAAGCCTCTTAGTCTAAGGAGATTTAAAGTGTGTTTGGATTTTTTATTCACCCAAAGAGTAAAGAGCATATGCATAGCTCTTTTCATCCACAAGCAAGAAGGCTTAAATTTTTTCCTTAGTTCCTTCTCATCTCAAATTTGGCATGTGTGGAATTGATTCACTTAAGAAAGAGAAGAGCATAGGCCTAATTCTTTAATTCGTGACATGAAATCACTCTTTTAATTAAAACTAGATTTCAACTTTAATATTCCACAAGTTAAGCAATTACGAAGGGATTAAGATCTCACCTTTACTCAATGCTAGCAAGGCTGGGTGCATTTTTATTGTTCTTATTTTCATTTTTTGATACTCACCTAGTGGCAATCATTCCACCTCCTTTGCATCCCCTTTACAAAAGTTAGTCCAACACACTCAAAGCAAAGTGAGGAAAATCCAAATTGAAAAGAAAATTGCTCAAATTTATTGAAAATGAGATATTTGATATCAAATAGGGACATCCAAAGGAGTAGTATCCAAATCAAAGTGAGGCATATTGGAAAAGGCTTGATAAAGACTCACAATTCCCCAATATCTATGCATGCTCACCTTCTCTTGAAATTATTTGTCACTAGTCATAGCCACCTTCAATGCACTCCATCTTTTATTTTCTTTTCTCTCCTCAAATTTCTTGTAATATCCTAGTTTTTGCACCTTCTTATGACTTAATATTTGCAAAATAACAAAAAATTATCATTTATTTTGCATAACTTTGATTTAATTTGCAGCATTTAAAGCTAGTCCTACGCGTTATTTAACAGTTACTATGTGTTGTTAGAAACCTGTTACTGTGTGATGAAAATGTGTCACACTACTATGAATCATTCCATGCAAGGTTGCTCAAGAATGAGGCCTCAAATATTGACTCATAGCTCCCTAGTCATGGAGTGCAAAGGTTTGTAATCGAGGCCCTTAGATTGACCTAGTTGTGCCCATGTAAGTACACCATGAAATGAGAGATTCAATGCATGAAAATGACAACTATTCTATATGATTGCATTGCATAAGAGGAAATTAATCTAAATGATAACAATGCATGATTATGTTATGAAAGGAAATATGAATTTAATCTAATATGAATCTAATCTACATGAATAGCCATGGATGCAAGAAGAAGAAGACAAAAAGAGAGAAGTTGCAATATCCAAGCCAAAGTGCTCAAACTCTCCTCCAAAATTGCTCTCCAAACCTGAAGCATAACAATACCTAAAAATTCTATTATCTAAATGAGAAGGAGAGATTTCCTTATATAGGAAAGTAAACGGTTGAGATTAAGAGGCAAAAAGAAATGAGCAATGGTGGAGATTAAATCTTGTTTGATCCATGTGCTCATTTAAAAAGCAAAAAGCCCACCACTTAGAAAGATGTGAAGAAAAAGGATTTTTATTTAATTTATTTCCTTTTTCATCAAAAGAAGAGCTTTAAGTGGGGATTTTTATTTATTTAATTAAAAGAGGGGCTTTCCTTTAATTAAATAAATTAGAAGAATTTTATTTAATTAAATGGGAGGAATTTAATTTAATTAAATAAGACGGATTTTATTTAATTAAAAGGGAGATTAAATCTTTTAATTAAATAAAAATGATCAAACCTTAGAAAATATTGAAATAATTGAATTAACTACAATTTGATTAAGGAAATTGATTTGAATTGAAAATGAAGCAAAGCATTGATTTAGGAAATTGATAAAATGATAAAAATGGTAAATGGGGCCCACAGTTTATGTGACCATTTTAGGGTGCATACATTTGCCCCTCTTTGACTAATGTGTGATCATTTTGGGAACACATATAGTCAAAGAATGTAGTTGAAGTGTGAGATCGATTTGGGATCACAAAACAACACAAATATATGATCATTCTGGGAACACATCAGGACAAAGATAAGAAGATTGAAAAAAGACAAGGTCAACACCGTTGTAAATAAGTAATTGACATGTCCGAGATAAGAATATCAAGCAAGGTTGCCACATGCGAAGAAAATAATAAGATTGATAAAATGGAATCAAGGATTGAAATTTGATAGGTACTACCCCCTCATGATCGAAATCGAAATGAGATAGAGGAGAAATAACAAATTGATAAATTTGATCAAATCAAACTAAAGATAAGGTTCTTAATGTAAGATGAAAGATATAAGGATCACAGAACCAAAGTAGATCATCAAGCACGAAAGATTATGCCCCAAGTTTGAATTAGAAGAAAAGAAGTGGGGTGAAAGAGAATGGAAGATAGAAGTTTGGAAGAGATAGAAAGAAATGGAGAGAAGAAAGAGAATTTTACTTAAGAAAGAGAATGCCCCAAAATAATTCAACTGTGTAAGATAGAAAATTTTGATTGAGATCATGAATGAAGATAAGGAAATGAAGATCAGAACGTGATCACAGTTGATTAAAGTCCACACAAAAGATGAAGGAAACCCACGCAAACTCATAATGCAGCCTGAAAATGCAAACTAACACGAGGTCTAACAATGCAAGCTACATGAAAATGAAAAGGTGTACTTGCAATAGAGCAACTATAACATAGGAATTTATGTTCATCATTCGTTGGAGAATGTTATGGAACTTATTTTTATCATTGGGCCATTATTAACGAACATCAAAAAATCACACAATCATCACTAGTCACAAGCGCAAATATGAAGATATGAATGTGATTTATATCAAATTGGAATGTGGAAATATTCTAACATAAGCATCAAAGACATAAAGGTCAAGATGACTATGATGTTAGCTTACCCAATTTAATGTAACAAAATCACACTCGCATCAAGGCATAGAGGCCAGAATGACCAGCAGAACAGTTGTGCAAAAAGAGTTAAGCATAAAGCAAGAAGCAAGATAAAAACATGCCCCATGCCCCAAGTCCTCTAGCTATGCATCATGGAGAGACTTATTAGACAATTTCACTCAACAAAAATCAATAACAATCAGCACACAAAGAAAAGATCATTATATAGCTCAAGCATTAAGTGTTGTGTTTAAAAATTGAAGTTTGTTAACTAATACTGAGTTATGAGGATAAGGATCAAATGCTTGCAAGCCGATAAGACCACATGAGAAAATTGGGTAAGACCGAACCGATAAGTGTTGAAAAACACTCGATGTCAGGGGTTGTATTAAAAAATACAGTTAGGGTGGTGCTGAAAAACACTATTTGTGAGATGTCCTAAAGACAAATGCATCCAAGAGACCAAAGCTAACACAGTTATGCCCCTTAGACAAAGACAAAGACTAATTCTAGACCAAGGCAACAAGGACAAGGGATGATGGAGAAAGGCTAAGTGTCGAGGATAAGCACTAAGAAACAGGGGTGCAAAGGCCTCAAGTAGTGCTTGTTTCCTGGTTTTCACCTTTTGGATTTTATTACAATTTTTTATTTTTCATTTTTTCATTTTTTTTAGGACTTTTTATAATTTTTTTGAATTTTTGCTACCAAGGCGCCTATTTCTAGGTTTTCACCAAGGCACTTTTTCTATTTTTTTAAATTTTTTGAATTTTTTAAATTTTTGTATTTTTTAGAATGTATAATTTTTTTAAAGAAAAGTGCCTATTGCTAGGTTTTCACTAAGATGATCATTGTTTCAGGACATTTTCCAATTTTTAAATTTTTTTGACAATATACCATTTTTTGGGATTTTTTCAAGATCAATAATTATGTACAAAGGATGCCCCTAGACATAATGGGCATCAAACTCCCAAGAAAGATCACATCATCCAGTCTCGATGCTTAGCAAGGTGGAGGAAAAGAGGGATTAGCAAGCTGGTGGAAGAGATGGAAGACAGGAGATTGAAGGAAAATGAAGGGAAGAAATCCTAAAAGGTAAACTCCTCAAGAGTACCCAAGCTAGGGAAAAAAAAAAGAAACATCATGTAAAGCACATTTGGACAAGCAATGAAAGGCCATCATAGGATAAGTCACAAAATCATAATGCAAGAGTAGGAAAGGATGCAATCCAAAGGAGTAGACATGTCAAAAGGCTTCATAATTCCGTGTTTTACTCTTTCTCTTTTTTTATTAGATCAAGAACAAAGGGGAAAAGGATAGCGATAGGCGAAAATGAATGGAGAAAGATAGATATGAAGGCTAAACATGAAAGGAATGAAAGCAAGGTCATCATGAGATAGCTCACAAGATAGGCCAAATGTTCGTGTATAGATCAACATTGTCAAGATCAAAGAGAGAATACGGAATGGATGAAAGATGTATAAGAACTATGCATGATGCCTGATAGCTATGTTTTCATCATGGTACCTATCTAAGGTGCCACAAGTGAGTGGTTTTCACCATAGGACGAAATTATTTCTCTTTAATTTTTTTTGAATTTTTTTGGAAGGCAAGCTTTTAGATAATGCTCCTTGAAAGGATAAACCATGATATGTCAAGGATCCAAAATGATATGCGCAAAGATGTCGATAGGGAAAGTAAGATGAAAAAAGAAAATGGAGGATAAGATTTTATGCAAAGCGAGTGAGGTTGGAAGATAGGAGGAATAGGCAAATGAGAAAAAAGAGTAGAAGGTAGAGGGATAGTGAATGAAAGGATTGTGAAAAGGTAGACAGAAAGGAATGAAAGATCAACATCAAAATATTCCTTGAAGGGTGGTGAGGGGATGGAGGAAATGTAAATGAAGGAATGCGTGAAGGAATGTGTGAAGGAATATGGTGAATGGATAGCAGAGGTTGCGGTTTAGGCGCATGGAATGAAAGAATATTTTTGGAAGAAGATGAAGTGGAAGCCTTTGGAAGCATGAATGTCAACTTCAATCATTTTTCAACATGAGACTCTTTCAAGAGAGATTTTGGAATCCATATAGTCACAGGCTTTTCATTTCTTTTTGATGATTTAGAGAGAATATCTTCAATGATGGATTTTAGAACCCATACTTGTCTTGTAGTTTCCTTCTTAGTTATCTTTTTTGACTTTATGCCCCCATGTTGATTAGAGGAGACATGGTGATCTTCTTTTTTAAATGGATTCTTGTATTGCTTCTTTTTCTTGTATTGAACATTCAAGTTTCTTCAAAAAGACTTGGGACTTGTGGAGGAAGAAGAAGAATATGACTGGTTTAGATGGGTGGATGTATGAAAAGGATTCAAGGGTATGCATCTATGTTGATCTTGAGGAAAGATAGGACATGGAGGGATGTAAGGACCCAAGATGGATGATGAATTAGGAGAGTTAGGAGGGGAAAGTGAAGGGACATAAGGACCCAAGATGGAAGGAAAATGTGAAGCCCTTAGTATTGGTGGAGGAGGTCCAAGGATGGACATGGAAGACGTAAAAGGATTATCAATAAGTTCATCAACATGTATATGATAACCAAGGACATCATCATCTTTAGAGTGAGCATTAGGATTTTTGATAGGATCGTGAACATCTTGAATAGGAGAACCTTCTTTGATAGGATTGTCTGAATCTTGGAAAGACTTAGGAAGAGTAGAAAGTGGAAGCGAACATGGGGTGGTAGAACAAGAAGATGGAAGACTTTGATCTTAACAAGGATCTTTGGATAGCATAAGCACATAATTTTTCTCTTGATTTTCAATAGGCTCAACATTGGAAGCAACAATACCATTTTTAATAACCTTAATGAAAGTATCATCTTTGCAATGTGCAAGTAGGGTAAGGTTATTTTGATTGTCCATAAGCAAAAATGGTGTAAGTAGTAACTTGATCTTGCTTAAGAGAAGACTTAAGATAGGGTGGAATGAATGAGAAAGGGCGTAAGGGATCAAAAGAACCATGGAATGGATAAGAGACATCATGAAAAGGATTGGATGGCATGGAGGTTTCTTGATCTTGATCTTTCTTTATGTTCTTTTCTTTATCATTTTTAGAGTCCTCTTGACATGGAGACACTTCTAAGGACAAGGAAGCATGTTGGAATTGTATGGGAGACTTGGGAAGAAATGGGGAAGGATTAGCTGAAGTAGGCATTATAGTAGATAAAGGCTTAGGCTCTTTAGGTTTAGCATTATTGAAAGTATTTGCAGCCAAGTGAAGGTTAGCTTGAGTTTCTTTAAGAGGTAGCCCTTGAGGATAACTATAGGGAACCACATGAAAAGCATTAGGACTTTTTTCAGATGAAGGATTTGTGGAAGATTTGGCAACTTTAGGAGATGTATGGGTATTGGAAGAAGTAGAGGATGGAAGGGAATCATCACAAAATAAAGGTTCATTATTAACATGATCTTGCTTGAGAGTGCAATCTTTATTTTCAGCATGAGAATCCTTAGAGGAGAAACTCTTATGATATTTCCATTTAAAATTAGGGTGGTGAAGTTTCTCTTCCTCAATAGAAGCATCAAAGAGGTATTGTGTAACGCCCTGCCAGGGAACCCAAGAGAGATTAACCTAAAACATGTCACTATGTGTGCTGAATAAATTTTTTTTAAAGTTAACATAAAGAAACATACAATCATGCGAAAATGATTACCATTTATACACATGTCTTACACTCACATAGATTACACGACTCAAGGGTCCCATGACATTGAATTACTTAAAGAAAAACACAACTAGCAATATAACAAAAGATTCCATCTGATTAAACATATCAAATACGACTTACATAACCATAATTACAAACCTCATGGATAACCATGAAACCACCATGAACACACATCCACTGCACATGTCGTAGGGTATGTGGTAATCACTCTAAACTACTTACTATTACAATTTCCAGATTAGGTATCACATGCAATACACTAATAAAAGATTACAATAATCAAATTACATAATAAATGATGAAGGAACATAAAGAGCTCATCTGCAAAGAACTATCAAGCACCTGGTACAAGGACGTCAAATCTCAATGGGTAAAGAATCACTACCACCTGTCCATGTGGAACCACAAAGGTCCACCCCACCGTGCTGAGGAGATAACAACAGATCCCAATTAGATATCCAAAACCAATAAGGCATAACCACTAAGCAAGGGATCTTGATGGCTCTCTAATCTGGTGTACTAATCATCATAAAAGGTAAGACTCACTAATTTAGAGGCAACTGACAACGTAGGAAATCTAGCATGTGTAAAGGAAGGTGTCATCATGTAGGTCTACCCTTAGGTTCAGCCCAGATAATCACAATGGATTTTGGCACCCAAGTGACCATACACGGAGCTAATATCCTCTCATACTGACAAGGCCCACTAACTATGTCAGATACCTCGTAGGGTAACTAACATCTTCTCCAAACCATCTTAGCCTATACTCGCACTCAAGCATGGGTAAGGACACATCTTATTAATTCATTTTAATCTCTCAAATATGTCTTTAATTATCACTTATTAAGAAACTCCACAATAAGCAGCCTAGTAGTCTCTTACGGACACAGAACTTATTGCAAGCCACCTCCTACTACGCATCCAGGTAACCTACCCTAGGCTCAGAGATCCTAACAGATCTAGCATAGGTCACAACCCTAGTGTACCCCAAATCCAGTATCCCACACAATCAGGAACGGTCACATATAGGTACACTCACAGATACATAATCGAAAGGGTTATCATGGTCAGTTTAGGGTAATATCTCACAACACACACACCGTGAAGTAACAGAACAGATAAACACCCCCCCAACCTCTATATACATCCTAGGTCATCTAATGTCCCAGATAACAACATAAGCAAGCACAAAGAACCATACAGATGCATAGAAATGAAAACGTCTTAAAGAACTAAAAAGTGAACTCTAGATATATAACATACACAACTAACTCATCACATTCACCATTTAATTCATAACATAGTTTGAAATAATAATTACGGTCATTTGCATTAAACTATTTAAATTTGTCTCCCATAGACAAATATTCCAATCAATATGACCATTAATTAAATCAACAAGTTTTAATCCAAATAAATTAATAATCATGTTAGTAAAACTAATAGAATTAATAAGCAATATATATTAATCTTAAAATTATTATTATCTATTAATTCAAATTAACATTCCAGTTTATTAAAACATAATCGATAATATAAATATTTATACCCCTTAACACTATCTCTATAATATATTTATTAAACTAAATTAACCAAAACCTAAGGTCAATTTAAATAATATTATATATATTAAAATTAACTTATTTCAAAACTAATTAAAACTTAAATGAATTAAATATGACAAAGTTTTTTTTTCTTAATATAATTAACTCACCCTTTAATCAGAAAAATTAAATAAATTATAATTACATAAATTAAAACCAAATTTAATAACCATAATTTAAATTAAATATAATTTATAAAACATAAAACAATATTTATTATATTTTTTTTTAAAAACATATAATATAAACACCGCATGGGGGGTGGCGGGCCCCAAGCGCCCCCCTCCCTGCGCTGCCTTTGAGGATAGCACGGGCTACTCCAAGCAGTCCCGTGACTGTTCGGCAGTCTACGGAATGCCGGGCAGTCCCATGGCTGCTTGTGCAATTCGTGACTGCCACGGGGCTGGGGATGGGGTCCCACCTCCCCAAAAGCATTTTTTTTTTAATTTTTTTTCTTAAATTAAATTTTTTATACTATTCACTATTAATCCGCCTACATTGCGGTATAATGAACTTTTAATTAATTTGTTTTTTTTTAAACAACCAATCCAATAATGGCATTTTTCCCCCCCTAAACACATCTATTTTTTTTTTAGAAATTAAGGAATTTCGAAAACGGAAAAATAAGTAAAAAAGAATTTTATTTTTACTTTTTCCTTTATGGGTAAAACTTTTTACCAGTCTGTATTATTCCAGGGGTTTTTTTTTTTCTAATTAATTTTTGACAAGAATATATTCTCAATCCTTATTTATTTTTCTTTCCTCCATAGTTAAAACTATATAGCAAATTGATTTATTGATTTCTAGGAGTTCTAGGAGGAATCTATTAACGAAATTTTGTCAGCATAACGCTACTATAGCATAGAATATATAATCACGAGAATAATAGATCTGGGCTTCACATAAACTTTGAAATCGCCAAAACATAAAGTATCCACAAATTAAATTTTCTCCTATAGTATAACCTATACAAGGAGTTTAATTTTTTGTTTTCTAAGGTATCTAGAGGGAATTTCTTCCCAAAATTTTGACAGCATAACCCTACGATACCAAGATTATAGAAAATGACAGAAATATAGATTTAGGGTTTCTTGAAACACCCAAAAATATAGAAAACATCCATAAGCCATTTAAAGGCCAAATTTAAGAACAAGCATTAAAACAACTCAGAAAACCTCAGATCTACAAAATTGAATCCATGCAAGGCCAATCAAACCTACCTTTAATCCAATGCAAGAAACAGAGGAATGTAGTTTGGAGGATGAAAGTAGATCTGAAACCCTCAAGCCCAATTCAACCACAATGTAGATCTGAACACACACACACACAAGCAATAGAAAACCTGAAACCTTGAAGCAACCAAGATCCACAACAATCCACAATTCTTCAAAAACCCCAAATCACCAAGAGCTCTCCAATTCTCAAAAAACTTGTTATGAGAGAATGAATGACCAATTCCCCCTAAAGAGATTCAAATTCCCCGAAACATGCAAAGGTGAATGACAACTCCCAAGTCAATCCCTAGTTTAACTCAACTTGAAAATTGAAAGTAAATCCAATTTAATTAAATAAAATATGTTTTATTGCCTCAACTCAAATTAGACTCCTAATTACAAGTTAAGATCTTTTCAATTTGAAATACCTTTTCAACACAATTATGCACATGTAGTTAATAAAATATTTAATTAAATAGATTAAATATTTATGTCACAATAATGCATGCAACCAAATATTTAATTATTTAATTAATCATGTAAGCACATATAATATAGTTTTTAATTAAATCATAATATCCAAATATTTCAATTTACTTAATTATTTAAAATAAACTTAGGATATAATTAAATCATTAATTCAACTATAATCCATTAATTCATTAAACATGGAAAATCACTCAATAATCTGAAAATCACCTAAAAACATAATCAAGCAATACACACACAAACATAAGAGAGAGGGTATTCAAATTCTGTCATCCTAGACAAATCTGGATAAGGTAGTCATACTGATACTCATCCTACATTAGGATGATTAGGTTTAGGTTAGGGTTTTGGATCTATATGTTACCTCCCCTCTTTACCATTGAGATGAATATTTATGGGCACGCTCACTCCTGCCAATTCAGGGAAGATGATGCCCTGTACCTACAATCATGTCATCAAAGAACACGCATGTACATGCATAGTATAATATCGCAATCAATGATAGGGATCGGTTGAACATGTGGATCTTGTCGAAGCAAGTAACTATGTCTCTGTCCTCTACCACAACAACACATCAACAAGTACATTCACATATAAGACAACCATACACATGCAAGTATGGGGTAAGTATATCATAATAATCAACAAGATAACATCATCACATCTATCTATGCATAAGGTAAAATCATGACATCATAAAACAAGTATCATCATCAAATAAAATAATATCAGCTCACATGAAATGTGGCCTAAATGAATTCGGCCAAACAACTGAAACCAATGCCTAAACATACGGCATCCTAAACTAAAAAGCAAAACATGGATGGGTATTACATCCACCCCCCCAGGATTAGGCTTACTCCTGGAAGCTTGAAACAAATAGGGATACAACTCCTATAAAAAAGAACATCGTAATGAGTCATATAAGACTCAACAAGTAGATCCCATAGGACCTTTCCCTGCTCTCTGGTTAGAACACTGAGGATCCTTTCCTGCTACGAGAAACTAAAATCCCGCTGCAAGTCCTCTACCCGCAGGCTCAATCACAGGAGGATGATACACTAGAGGATGATACTCCAAAGCTGCATATGCTCCATGAGATCTACTGACGTTCCCAACTATAGGTTTGAAAGTCGTAGGTCTCTGCTCAGAAAATTGAGAAGCACGTTGTGGAGAATTCACCACAATGTGGCCAAACTGACCACAGGTGAAACACCCTATGCCTCTAAAATTGCCTCTCCCATTAGAGGGCACACTAGACTGCTGGAAACTATCTCTACCGAAACTCTGTTACGTGCTCTGCGTAGGCTGCCTATACTGATTACGCCCGGTGTGCGGACCACCTCAAGAATCCCTAGGGTGAGTACCACCACTCTGATCCTGAGGATGAGTCACCACCTTCTGCAAGTTCTGATCACCCGCAAAGGAACTAGGGGGTTCCTTGAAGTTCCCAGTCCCTCAAGACTGATTACCTCTAACCCTGAAACTAGATGCACCACCTGTAGGAGCACCCATCTGACCTCCATGGCCTAATTCCAAGTTAGCCTCTGATAAAGTGGCCTTAATCACCGCAGCTCGTAGGTCCGTTGGCTCAAAGAGCTTCACGTCACCTACAATGCCAGTGTTAAGCCCACATACAAAATGTTGTACCAACAATGTGGTATCCTCGCTAAATCTAGAATACTGTTGGAGTTCAATGAAATGATGCTCATACTGTTCTACAGTCATTGTCAACTGTCTAAGGTTATGAAAATCATCAACTCTCTGCTGCCTCCACTGATTAGATAGGAACCTCACTCTAAAATTCTTGAGAAAGAGCTCCCAAGTAATGGTATCCATGCGGAGTCCAAGATTCTGCTCCTCTATCCTCCACTAGATAGCCACAAAATGAGTCAACTGCATGATGGCATACCTCACTTTAGTATTACTACTAAAGGGATGCATCGTTAATACTTTATCTAATGCAATCAACCAAGTCTCTGCCTCTAATCCAGAATCCTGTCCGGCGAAAGGAATGGCCTTTCCTCTCATCAAAACTCTCATGTGGTTGGCTGCAACCACTACTGGATCCACAGAAATAGTCCTCCCATGAAGGCTCCAAGATCTCTCTCTCTCTCCTCCTACTGCTGGGAGTGATGAGATGCCTCTCGCTCCACTCTGGCCCTCTCAGGAAGACGCTTAAGGATAGCCTGCAGGATCTGTCTAGTGTTCATAACCCCAGACTCATCCTAGTCCTCTCTCCTCTGATCACCTCTATCCTGATGCTGCTCACTCTCCTGTCTAACACTACTGGAGGAGCTAGCCTGTTTCCCTCCCCCACAGGAACCAGACCTACCCCTACCACGGCCTCTAGCTGCTCATGTCTCAGGAATAATTCCTGAAACAAATAGAGATAATATAAATCTCACCACATAGCTTGAAACATACACTAAAGCATAAACAAATAAACCATAAAGAAATACATCAAAAAAAAATGTGTAGCATGTCTATGTTTTAGTTTCAATTTAAGCTAGACACAACCTAATGAGCGTACTCTTCCTAGAGTTCCCAGTGTAGAAACTAGAGCTCTGATACCAGATGTAATGCCCCACCAGGGAACCCAAGAGAGATTAACCTAAAACATGTCACTATGTGTGCTGAATAATTTTTTTTTAAAGTTAACATAAAGAAACATACAATCATGCGGAAGCGATTACCATTTATACACGTCTTACACTCACATAGATTACACGACTCAAGGGTCCCATGAAATTGAATTACTTAAAGCAAAACACAACTAGCAATATAAAAAAAATTTCATCTGATTAAATATATCAAATACAACTTACATAACCATAATTACAAACCTCATGGATAACCATGAAACCACCATGAACACACATCCACTGCACATGTCGCAGGGTATGTGGTAATCACTCTAAACTACTTACTATTACAATTTCCAGATTATGTATCACATGCGATACACTAATACAAGATTACAATAATCAAATTACATAATAAATGATGAAGGAACATAAAGAGCTCATCCGCAAAGAACTATCAAGCACCTAGTACAAGGACGTCGAATATCAATGGGTAAAGAATCACTACCACCTGTCTGTGTGGAACCACAAAGGTCTTCCCCACCGTGCTGAGGAGATAACAAAAGATCCCAATCGGATATCCAAAACCAACAAGGCATAACCAATAAGAAAGGGATCCTGATAGCTCTCTAATCCAGTGTACTAATCATCATAAAAGGTAAGACTCACTATTTCAGAGGCAACTGACAATGTAGGAAATCTAGTATGTGTAAAGGAAGGTGTCATCATGTAGGTCTACCCTTAAGTTCAGCCCTGATAATCACAACAGATTTTGGCACCCAAGTGACCATACATGGAGCTAATGTCCTCTCATACTGACAAGGCCCACTAACTATGTCAGATACCTCGCAGGGTAACTAACATCATCTCCAAACCATCTTAGCCTATACTAGCACTCAAGCGTGGGTGAGGACACATCTTATTAATTCATTTTAATCTCTCAAATATGTCTTTAATTATCACTTATTAAGAAACTCCACAATAAGCAGCCCAGTAGTCTCTTACGGACACGGAACTTATTGCAAGCCAC
>MU223955.1:138686-151039 GCA_018584345.1 Thuja plicata | reverse complement strand
GGTCAGTTGCAAGGTAATTTATCAGTTGGTTTCATAAGAGATACATAGCAAATCAGTGTCCACATTATAACATACTGTGTAAACAGTTATCATAAAAGGTAAAACCTTCCTGAGTATATGTGGAGCTTGAAAACGAAGAAGGACCTTATCCAGTCCTTAGCAATTAGGCTTTTCTTATCCCTGAATCAGTATTAGGAAGCATGGTGTTCAAGTAGTTATTTCAAGCACTGTGGTTCATACAAGAAAAATCCCTAACAGGGTCAATGTCGACCTTTTGGGTCAAGGATGACCTTGACCTTGACCTAGGTTACAATCAACCTTTTTTAGGATTTGGGTCAAAATCCTAGATTTCCAAGATTTTTGGATGTCAGGTTTCGGAGAGAGTTAATTCCCGCTTTCGGGTTGACTGTTTCGGTCTTTGGAGCAAAAATTCTTAAATTATATTTAATATAGGTCCACTCCTAGGGGTATAGGCCTAATTGGAATTTAATTCTCCTATATAGGCCTCTCTAGAAGATTGTGCCCTATATTGGTATAAAAAGAGGCCTTCTCCTCTCATTTTCTCTGACCATAAGCAATGACCATGAGCATGAAGTGTGACTTATAATCCAAGATCATCAACTATCAAAGACTTGAAGAGTGAGATCCAAAGGTGAAGAAGCAATATTTGAAGCAAGCCAAGTAGCCATTGAAGCATTCATCCATTCTCAAGCACTCAATTCATTAAGGAGATCTATTGGAAGCCATTGAAGGATTCAAGCTCTATGGAGCCCTCTTGTTGAAGACTTCTCCATCCACATTTCTCCAAGCCTCTTCCTCTTTCAAGATCCATTCAAAATTGGTGTTGAAGATATACAAGATATCAATTTGAGATATCCTACATTATACCTTCTACATTCTACATCTATTTGGTGCATACATTCTTGTGGATCCAAAGATTCGAATACACCACAAGGGCTTCCATACAAGCAAGGTAAATTAGTTTATTTTCTTTGTTTACTTATGCAATTTCAATTATACTTTAAGGTTAATTCAAAAACTAGGGTTTGACTAAGGCAAACCCCTCCCCCCAACAAAAAAACCTTTTTTTCTTGCAGGTATAGGTTCATAATAGTGGATCAGGCTACAGATTTGGATACCCTTTTTAGAACACTTTTGGGATCCAAAATCAGATTTGATGTCAGACACTTTTTAGGTCGATTGTGACCTAGGTTGGAATTAGAAATTCTAGGTCAATGGTGACATTGACTTGAGGGTTGGAATCCGAACTGTGTCTGAATAGAAAAATATTTCTGGGTTTTGTTCCTTTCTACGTTTCTATTTTAGATCTGGTCTCAAATTTTCTAGAAATTGAGTGTAGAGCCCCAAAAATAGCATTCTTCAGATCTGTTATATTTCAAGGTTATTACTTTTCTATCATTCATTTAAATTCAAATCCTTAATCTTTCTAAATCTATCACATTACATTCTCACACACATTCAAGAGGAAAACCTAAAATCCCCTTCTTTATTCTTATTTCCAATAGATTGATTCATTTTTGCATTGATCCTTTTGGGTTAATCAATTTGGATCATTCCTTTGTGCATTTGAGAATAAAAAGGAGCATTTTATGTATCCTTCCACTCCCACAAATTAAATGTAATGGTAATATCGGACATAACCTCCCTTCATAGTTTATCACCTATTTTTATCCTTTACAGATCCATACATCAAGTCCAAAAAGTAATATAGCTCTGAGAGCCACTTGACTGATGCATATCTGCATTAATTAATTGCCACTAGGAGGGGCCATCACCCCAAGCATGCCTCTGAGATATTCAAAAGCATTTTTTGATAATGGTTTAGTAAATATATCTTCAATCTATTCCATTGTGCTAGTGTACTCCAGTTTAATCTCTTTATTTGCTATCTTCTCCCTCAAGAAATGATACTTAATAGAAATATGTTTAGTCTATTGGGTATATATCTGGTTTTGAGTTTGCCTTATTCTGGTCTAAAGTCCCATTTGTCATTTCTTTATAATTGTCAAGTCTTGGTAAAGAATGGCCCTAAAATTTGACCTGTAAAGGGTCATGTCCCTGAGAGAATGGTAAAAAGTGTCTAAACCCCCAAGTCTATGTCAAAACCCTGTTCAAATTTTAATCTAAAAACCCTAAGTGTCTTGGCGGGTTCTATTTTTGCGTTTCTTTTTCTAGTCACTTAAGTTATCGTAAGTCATGTGTTTATCTTTAAAAGGGTCATGTTTTAAAGTTGTGTTATCCTAACCACTTTAATATTTCCTAAGTCATGCCACCGATAAAAGTCTTTTATCTTAAATGTTTCATGTGGTGAACAAATTCCTTTTGATCTAATGGCCCGCTTAATCTCTGATGCCCAAAGATGCTTGAGATCTATCATATAAGAGATTAATTCATGATGTTGCATGTCCTTAGTGGGTCTGGTGGTCGAAAATATTTTTAGTTAACAATCAGGCAAGTTTTGTTTCATCAAATGGTTGACTTAATGGCTTGGCCCCTAAGATGCACGACATCTATCACATAAGAGACTAAGTCTGAGTGACGCGTGTCCTTGGAAGTAATGTGGGTCATTTCGCAGGTAGCATAAAGGTGAATAAAGTTCATAAAGATCTAATGGTGGGCTTAATTTCTTATACCCAAGATGCTCGACATCTATCAGTTAAGCCATTAAGTGGTGTTGACATCTGGCAGCTGGTGGACCCAAATATTCAGAGCTAGCGATAATTAAATTATAGTTAACTTGTTTTTCATCTAACAGTCGGCTTAATGGCTGAACTTCAAAGTAATTGAGATCTAATGCTTAAGCCATTAAGTGGTGCTAACGCATGTCAAGATGATGACTTGTAGTCCACTAAAGGTGAAGCTGGCCGTTGGATAAAGTTTGGAGAAGTTTAAAAGGATCTGATGGCTCGCTTGATGACTTAGAGAAAACTTGATTGATATCTATCGCTTAAGTGACTAAGCCATGCCGAAACGTGTCCTAGGTGGGTCTGGTTGAAGTCATAAGAAGTATGTACAGTGCGGCTACCATGTTAAAATCATAGCATGTTGAAAATAATCAATGGCTGACTTAATTTCTTAGAAGGAAAACCGATCGAGATCTAATGGGTAAGCGATTAAGTCTAAGTGACGCATGGCATAAAAGGTGGTTCCAGTGCACCGCAGAAGTCATGTTAATAAGGGTGCAAGTGCAAAAGGATCAAATAGTTCACTTAATCACTTAAAGGTAAAGTGAATGAAATAAAATGGATAAGCGATTAAGCGGTGCTGACATGTGTCCTAGGTGAACAGTCATTTCTAAGAAAAGAAGAGAACCATCAAATGGAAGAGATGTTGTTTAAGATCTATGGCCTAAATTCAAAGTTGTTAAAATAAGTTCCAGTGAGCCGTTAAGCTGCGAGTTTGAAGAAGGAAAATTGATTGCAAAATGTGTGGCCACTCCTATCGAATTCAATATGATTGATTGATTTGATTGAAGCTGTAAAACTAGTTAATTCAACTTGAAGCCACAATAATTTACCAAAGTCATTCGAGCAAAGAACAGAATTGAAGAGATATTCAGCTCCTCATGATAGAATTGCAGAATGGGTAACTCTTTTCTAATCCAACAAAATTTAGGTTCCTAGTAAGAATTGCAATTCATAAAGCTTCAGAATTATCGTTTCAAAATCTGAATTTCATCTCAACAAAAAGCCTTAGGTTCAAAATGGCCCCTAGGATTGAGATCTATGGAGAAGTAGATTACCAAAAGAGAAATGTTAGGGAGGATCTATTGCAGAAATTAAATGGATCCACGGGTGATGCAACCTAGATCAAGAGAAAAATACCATCACATCCCCGTTTAAAAATAGGAGAAGGCTTGTATGACTCGGGTAGGTGGCCCAAAGATGTTAAAACCAGTCTAAATGGTCTTACCCTATTTAGAACTGCATATAGCCAAAGAAATGCTCCTACCGTAGATTGTAACATATGGGACTTGGATGTAGGAAAGTTGATAGTACCAAGGGTATTCATGGATAAATATTTGTTCACTCTGATTGCCAACACTTATGACAAAGCATCCAGGGTTGTCAGGGATACAAAGGGAAATGTGTTGTTGACCGTCTCAGCTGATAAAATCAAAAGAATTTTCAACTTGAATGATACTTCAATACAAATGGATGATATTGACTTTGAATACTTCAAGGAAGTATACCAGACCCAGAGGGATTATTACAGAAATGATGCCTTGAGGGGATACTTTAACAAGATATGGGACCTGATTGTAGTAGGGCCCAACACACCAGAACCATTTAAATTGGATTATTTCAATGGCAAGGCCAAGAAAATGTATAGTGCCCTGTGCCAAGTTCTAGGAGAAGATGAGGAAGTAATAATGCATGTCCACATAATGCTCATGGTGGTTTAGATTCTACATCCCCACTTACCAGTAGCCTTTGACTATGCCTCTTACATTTCCCAACAAATGCATGAGGGTTTGGCACGTATCCAAGACAGTAATATACTTAAGCCACTGGGATGGTATTCCCTTATGATGCATATGTTCTTGTTTAGTAATGCTGGCTTATTTGAGGAAGAGATGAACCTGACTAAGTTCCAAGGTGATGAGGACTTTCCTATTTAGATGTGGAGTGCTGATCTATAATGGGATAGAAAAGAAGCTAGTTATGTGTACTTTGACAGGGTTTTTGCTACTAGGCTTAGGTCATTGTTATGCAATCAGAATGTGAGGATCCATACAAACATGATGAGATTGCTAAAACCCATGGACTTTTCCCCAGAGCTAAAAATTGCCCATAATTGGGGAGATTTGATTTTATACCCCGTTTCTACAGTGATTAGGGTTAATGGATTCAGGGGAACCCCAAATGTTCTGCCCTACAGAGTGCCTTTGAAGATTGGAATTGCAGAGGTTTTGAGGCAATTGGGTGGACTACAGGAGGAAGCCCAAATAGGAAAAATGAAGGGAAGCATTTTCCCTACTCTCATAAGAGCCCATCATTTCATCATAGCAAAGGGTGCTTGGGCACAGTCTGACAAGTATTTTGAGCCTTACCACTTAGCAACATCTGTGTTTAGATGTGCAGATAATGAGGATTTTATAATGGGCATGTTCAGGAAAAGAACTAAGTGCTTAACTCTAGAACACCAATTCAATTTCCCTGAGGATATTGTCAAAAAAAAAATTTGATCTAGGTGACCAGGAGGTCAGGAAAGAGAAATGGCTAGTGTACAAGAAGTCTTTGGACTTTGTACACAATTTTGATAAATCCTATGATCGTGTGAAGGAATTTTTCCCTTGGGCCAAGAAAATTGAGTCCCTGATGACTTTATTTGAGGGAATCATGCAGACACTTAGTGAGAAGACACAGAGGATAATGGAAGCTATGCCAGAAAAGGCTCATGCTATTTTGAGCAAACTTTCACAAGGAAGGGTAGTCCCACCAGGGAACTATATAGTGTACAAGAGGATAGGGTACACTACTATTATGCCCAGGGTTGATAATCCTCTGAATATAAAGGAAAGAGGCCAGCAAGTACTAGTGCCCAAGAAATGCCCTCTCCCAAAAAACAAAAGGTGGAGGAAAAAGAGCAAGAAAGTGAGTTGTACTCTCCCTCCCAGTCCCCTATGCATTTTGGTGACCAAGCCATTGTTGAGAAATGAGTTAAAATGAGGAATACTGGTGAAGTTTTTGTTACTGCCCAGGAATTACAAGAAGGGATGCCAGAGGAACCTAGGCATACAACCATTGACCTCATAGTGGCAGAATTCACAGGTAAAGAACTAGATCCTGTGACTAAGCAGGCCAGCGATGAGTTCTTGTCAGATGAAAACTTTGTCAAGACTAGGGCATTCATTCAGTTTCTGTGGAGAATTCACATTGATGAGTTCAATAATAAATGCCAAAGGTTGTAGGAAGCTCAACCAAATTATACTAAAGATGATATAGAAAAGGAGTTCAAGCAGGAGCTAGTGTCTAGATTTGACAAAATCACCCCTGAAGAGGGTAGAGAATTGGTCAAGAAATAGGGAGTCCTCATCTTACCTTAGCGAGACTTAGCTGATGCGGTAGTTTTTTATGCTATCAGGAAGGAGGATAAACCACTAAGCACTGCTGGGACATCAATTGGTGCCTATTTTAGTGAGAATCATGCAGCCTTAGCGATATGGGCCTTGAAGAAAAAAGATAGAAGAAGAGTGAAAGAAAATGATAAAATTGAGGATGCAAGAAGCCTCATTGTCAAAAGAGTTTCTGATACCTCGGGTACTGAGGTAGAAAACCTTGTCCTTCAAATAGCTAACCTGAGCCTGAGGGTAGTTGAAAAGGAGAAAGAGGCTTATAATAGCCTGAATCAAAAATATGAATTTGTATTGAATGCATATAATTATGAAAGTGTTAAATCCCTACAAAAGGACAACAAGATAGCAATTTTGGAAGGGAGGTGGACAGTTCAACTAATGCCCCAAGTGATGATTTCTCAGGGACCTCACCAACCCTCATCATCTAGTTTGTTTGTGACATACCCCCCATTCCCTGCACCAATGAGCCCTACTACCCAAGCAATCATTGATGCTAAGAAAGTAGAATTAGAGGCTAAAAAGAATAGGTTGATTGTTGAAAGATCAAGGTTGGAAGAAGAAGACAAAAAGGATCTTGAAGAATCCCCTGCATATAAAGAAGCTAAAGAATTAGTGAAGCAGAGGTGTTCTGACAAGATATACTTTAACCTTAAGAGGTGTGCTAGTGAAGTCAACCTTGCTAATATTTATTTGATGGGAAAGAAGATTGCTAGCATAATAAGAAAGCATGATGAGGGTAAGGAGCACTGGGGCTTAATAATTGATAACTGGAAAGGGAAGAAAGCCTGTGTAAATTATTTCTACTCCATCTCAAAGGAATAAATTAATATTGATATTATTCTAACAATAACCTACAAATGCCTTAAATTGATGACTGACCTAGACATCAAGAAAAATATGGTTATCAAAAGGATAGAGACCTTGAGAGGAGAATTCTCTAGAGATAGGTATGACATGTTCCCTAACATGTTCAAGAAAGATGGAGACATAAAGAATGAAGTCCTAGGCTAAGGCAGTTGAATGAAACACTAAACAATAGGACAAACACTATTGTTACATTGGAAAACATAGGTTGGTTTGTGTTAACCATTGACATTCTCAATAAGGCTAGGGAATTTTTTGAATCTTTGGAATCAGAGATTGAGAAGGATAGTATTGATTGGGAGTAGTTCAATAGCCAAAAGGATGAGGTTCTTAGTTTCATTTGGCCGAGTGATGAGGTTTTTACCATATGGGTAAGAAAATATGGCATAGTCACCCCAATAATAGAAAGTACTCATGTAGGAGTGACAGAAAGCACCAGTGATGCCTAACAGTCCAAACAAAGGAAAATATAGGTTTTTGCATCAATGAAGATGACAAATCCTAGATGATAAGGACCTAACATCTTCAAGGCAATTGCAAGAATTCAAGTGGTCATGAGACACAGGACTATATAACTTGTAACAAAGAACTCTTATTCTCTCTGCCTGATTTTTGTCTTATCTGTGAAGTGTAAATTTTGTCCTATAGCCTAGTCATTCGAAGCTTGTTGCATCCTTATTTTCCAAAAGGATTCCAAGATGAATAAGCCTATCTATAAGTATCAAGTTGTATTGTATGGAAAATGATGGTAAAATAAAAATTGCAAAGCAGGCTTTTGAAATGGTCTAGTTTTTCAAGTCTGGAGTCAGTCTGAATGTATTGGAATCAGAAAGTTATTAATAAGAATACAATAGAATTTCCAGTCTCAAATTGTTGATGTCTTCTTTCATTTTATTCAACTTTTGTATATTTGATATGTAAGGCATGTTAAATGTGTCAGTTGCAAGGTAATTGTTGCTATTTGTAAGTAGCTATCAAGGATGGTTTAAATCTTACAGATAGTTCCATGGGGTTAGGGTTTGTGCAAGAATTTGATACAGGGATATGAGAGTGAGAGGATAATTTGTAAGGCATATTATCTGAGATCTTGTTGTATTTAGATTAATTATCTTTGGTGAATGTATGTTTTCATAGTGACTCTATGGCCCAATGGATTAGGCACTGGTCAAATTCTAAATAGTAGTATTATCATCAATTAATCAAACATTGAGAATCTTTACTTTCTGTTATCAAAATATGTGGATGTCTATCTAATTGTATTGAGAAATACAATTCATTTTAATGATTCCTTAGAGGGAGAATCAATAGGTTAACCTTCCTAGTTCCTAGAACTTAAAAAGAAGAAGGATCATGAATCCTTGATCCACTGCTAGATTCTAAGTCATTTACTGAATCTAGAGATAGGTACACCCACCTGAGCTTGTGGAGCTCAAAGTGAAGAAGGATTATATCCTTGTTAATTAGCCTTATTCATGTATGAATCTGAATTGGGAATTGAGAGTCAAGCATTTATTGCTATTTTAATTGATTCTACAAGAAAAAGTACTATCAAATTGGCAACTGTACTGGGGATTCTTGTAATGTTCTAAGAGTCATGTTCATGAAAGAGTTTGTCCTTGCAATATGTAGAATTTTTTTTTTCTTCATAATCATTAAAGAAAGTTTGTTCTGCTTATCTATCGTGGCACACTGTTTGAAGGTCTTGATCCTAAAAATGATACAGATCTTGTCTCTAATGGAATAATTGGTAATTTTAAAGCCTCTAATCTAGTCCCTTGTTTGTTTTCAAGAGAAAATCCACTGGGTGGAAAAGATTTGCAGTAATACGGGCAGTGAAGAATCATTTTCTTGAGGTTGCCAAGTGAAGAATTATCAAGAAACTTTATTTTCAAGTTTCATTTGGACTTATTGCTATAAAAGGAAACCTGAGTTAGGACAAGGCACTTGATCTTTATATCTATTTGTCCTTTGAAAAGAGGTGGTGACTCTAACCTCTGTGTACTCTAGTGTTACACATTAAACATATTGAAATATTTGTTTGTTCTATAAGATGAGCCGACAAAGAAATACCAGATCATACTTCAAAATAAACCCTAAAAAGGATGTTGGAGAGGAACTTCATACACCTCAAAGGAAATAGTGGTCCAAAAGAGGTACCTCCAAGCATGATTCCCACCATACCTCTAAAGGAAGAATGGATACTTCCGTTCCTAAAAGAAAATCATCTTCATCTAAAGATGCAGGACCTATGGGGCCAATTTATGCTTACAGAGTTGACACCAATTTTGATCCCTTCGGGGATGGAGAGAATACTGATATAGGTTTCTTTCCTACAAAAGAAAATCTTGCTCCATCAGAAGAGACCTCTACTACAGAAACAACTTTCTTATGAGTCTGATAAATTGCAAGATGAAATTGTGGCTTTAAAAAGAAAAAAGAAAGAGCAAGAAAAGGAAATAGCTGAAGTAGAAAATAAACATGGACAAAAGATATATGACTTGCTAGTGGAAAGAGAAGAGATCTTAGCTGAGAATAGAAGGAATGATCTTAAGGCTAAAATCTTTAGTCAAGAGGTTAATGGTTTGAATCCAGAATTGTTTGGTAACCTTGATGATTTAAGGAACAAAGCCCCAAATAAAATCTTGAATCATGATAAGGATTAATTTGAGAAGGAAGGGCCTGTCATCAGACAACTGTTCCTATATGAGATAGAGCATGATGCAAAACTTAAGACAAATATGAAAGAGGTTCCCAAAAAAGGAAAACAAAAGGTTGTTGGTGTGACTATAGAGGAGCATCCCAAGTTGATCTTGAATTGGAACAAGCTAGAAAAGCCAAAGATGATTGGCCAAGCAACTGGAGAAGTTAGAATTAGAAGTTGTTGCAGCAGACATGAGAATGAAAATAGCTTTTCTACATGCTACTACTAACACTTCTGCAAGAATCTCTATGCTAGTTAATCATGTAACACAGCCGCAAAAGCCATCTATTGGCCCAATCCCAATTAATCAAGGGGGTGATCCTAAGGTGCAATTGTATGGTTTGAATTCAAATGTTAAGAACTTTGGTCCAAGTGCAAGTGCTCAGCCTGGTGGTCCTGGCCCATGCATTCAAGTTACCAATCCTAAGAAAAGTATTCCCCCACTCGTTCAAAACCAAGAAGGAAATACTGGACCAAGTGGTGATAATGTGCATGGAAAATTCTAAAGAAGGCCTGTCCATATGAACAGATATAGAGCCCGAATCTTTGAAGGCATTCCTGGTCACCCTAATGTGATCCCAAATAAGGTAAGAGATAAAATCCCCAAGTTCACTAGAAATAATGTGGTTACTTTTGAAGAGCATCTAAAAGATTTTGGTGATAAGATAACTGACTTTGAGATTGAAAATGAAGATGTTACTATGAAGCTTTTTGTTTAGTCATTAACAGAAGATGCTAGGGATTGGTTCAGAAATTTTCCTAATGATAGTATTGCCTCTTGGGATTAATTTGTAAAGTATTTTAGGGAATAGTATAGAGAGCATGTTAATTCTGGGTACATGTTAAATGAATTCAATAACATTAAGAAATTCCCAAATGAGAGTATGGCTGATTTTAACAGTAGATTTCAAAAGGCCATGACCAAACTATTTCAAGTCTTAAGATTAGATGAGAAAGTATGTCTTACCACTTATATTAATGCTACTAATGGAAAAATGTCTTATCTTCTTAGAGATAAGAACCCAACTACCTTGAGGGATGCTTATAAAATAGCCATTTACATTGAGAGTAATAGGAGAGCATTAGGGAAATTGGGGAAGAGGGAAGACAATAAACTGTGGAAAGGAAGGGACCAGCAAATAAAAGTGTCAAAGAAGATGATACAGTAGATAAACTAGTGAGTACAGTAAAATTCCTAACTGCCAAAATGGATAAAAATGATAGAAGCTGATGCAGGAGCATCCTAGGTGTAAGGGCAATCTTGCATCACCCAAAAATATATGTTTTTCTATTCAATAAGGGCTATTTTGTACAAAGCTGCTATTTTTGGAAACTTACTATTTTTAGTAAGTTGATCATTTGAACTCAGAATGTTCTAATTTTCTAGGTGAAGGTTCATCTTAGTCATATCAGAATGTCAGTCAAATTTCATTGCCAGATCATTTGTATTGGCGAAGTTATTAAGGATTTACTGTTGAGATTTTAGGGTGCAAAACCTTTGAGCTCAATTTTTAGGACCTTAGAGGCTCCAGATCGAGGTCAAACCCCTGATTGACTAGCACTTTGTGAGTCAGGCACTGTAGATCGCGATCTCCCATTTCTAGAAAGTGGTTATAATAGCCAATCGGAGCTACGATTCAAAAGTTATGGCTTCCAGAATTTGAGTTACCTAATCTCATGTTTTGTAAATATTTAAAGCTGACCCTTTTGTAATAAAAATGAAAAATAATTAAATGCTAAGGGTAGTCGGCCTTAATGGATAGATTTCTGGACCCTTCTCGGGTGGTGGGAAATTGTCTATTTAAGGAAGGCCCGTGGTGTTTTCTAGGGCAATTCTGGGTGGTTATTTGAGGCTTGGTCCTACAGATTATTGTAAGGGATGTTCATGTGGCTTTTGATATTGTAATTCTGAAATTTGTAATTCCACATTTGTGGAGCCAATAAGAAGCCAATTTTCTGTTCTTGCAAATTTATGTTGTTTCTTTTTGTTTCTGTCGTGTGTTTGTGGTATTGAGGGGAGCACCCCTTCATCAAGTGGTATTAGAGCCAGGTTTTCCTGAGTGTGTAAACAAATCGCTGACTATGAGGCAGTTTGCACCAGGACTGTGGTTAGGGTTTCAGCATGCATCGTGAAAATGCCTCCATGAAGGGAACATGGCAGAAGAGCTAGTGTTGTGACACTTGAGGTTAGAGAGCTCCAGAGACAAGTGCGAGCATTGCAAGAAGAGATTCACAGAGGAATGAATCTTAATGTTAGAAATGAAAGTGAGGATGAAGCCGAAGAAGGAAATGATGATCAAGAAGAAGTTGAAGTTTTGAATCCAGAAGAAGAAAGGCTTTTCCGAGCCATTTCTAAGATTGGAAAAAGACCTAAGATTGAGGTTCCTCTATTTTCAGGGAATCTTAACCCAGAGGAGTTGATTGACTAGATCAACGAATGTGAAGAATATTTCAAGTATGAAGATATTGAGGATCCTGATCGGGTCAAGTTTGTGAAGGCCAGACTGAAGGGTCATGCAAAGATCTGGTGGCAGGAGATCCAATTGGAGCAAAATAAAAGAGGAAAGGATAAAATCACAAGATGGGATCGGATGGTGGATAAGTTGAAGTGACAGTTCATTCCTGTTGATTATGAGCTTGACCTACTGAAGAAAATGCAAAGTTTGAAGCAAGAAGGAAAATCTGTCC
>MU223955.1:89535-118657 GCA_018584345.1 Thuja plicata | reverse complement strand
ATTCAATAAGGGCTATTTTGTACAAAGCTACTATTTTTGGAAACTTACTATTTTTAGTAAGTTGGTCATTTGAACTCAAAATGTTCTAATTTTCCAGGTGAAGGTTCATCTTAGTCATATAAGAATGTCAGTCGAATTTCATTGCCATATCATCTGTATTGGCGAAGTTATTAAGGATTTACTGTTGAGATTTTAGGGTGCAAAACCTTTGAGCTCAATTTTCAGGACCTTAGAAGCTCCGGATCGAGGTCAAACCCCTAGTTGATTGGCGCTTCACCAGTCAGGCACTGTAGATCGCGATCTCCCCTTTCTGAAAAGTGGTTATAATAGCCAATCGGAGCTACGGTTCAAAAGTTGTGGCTTCCAGAAGTTGGGTTACCTAATCTCATATTTTGTAAATATTTAAAGCCGACCCTTTTGTAATAAAAATAAAAAATAATTAAATGCTAAGGGTAGTCGGCCTTAATGGCTAGATTTTTGGAACCTTCCTGGGCGGTGGAAAATTGCCTATTTAAGGAAGGCCCGTGGTGTTTTCTAGGGAAGTTCTGGGTGGTTAATTGAGGCTTGGTCCTACAGATTATTGTAAGGGATGCCCATGTGGCTTTTGATATTGTAATTCTAAAGTTTATAATTCCACATTTGTGGAGCCAATAAGAAGCCAATTTTCTGTTCTTGCAAATTTCTGTTGTTTCTCTTTATTTATGTCGTGTGTTTGTGGTATTAAGGGGAGCACCCCTTCATCAGAAGGGGATACCATGATAATAAATACACTAACCAAAGATTTGACAAACAGCCTAACTTGAGAGATTACCCTTACAAGACAAATTAGAATAATGGCAAACCAGTCCCTGATGGACAAGATAACCCAAAGGCCAAGGAAACCCCAGATCCCCTAAAAAGGAATAGTGCCAACTATGTTGAGAACACTCCCTAGTGTGATGCTTGCAATATGCCACACTCCTATCAATGTGTAGTAGCCCAGGCCCTGTTTGATCAAACAGAAGAGAGAGAATAAGAAGGCCTTGTTATCAATATGTTTATAGTGAAGAAACCATACCCATGGTTCTCTGATACTAGATCATTCTCTGATAGTTTTTTTACAAAGGATAAGTCTTGTTCTAAATATAAATTACAAAATCCACCCTATCAAAATGATCAGGATGAAAATGTTTCACACGCAACTATAAATACAGTGGGGAATGATAACTCACAGTCTCATTTTAGAACTCCCACTAATGAAGAAAAGAGGTCCTTAATTATTGCAGCAATTAACCAAGCAATAAATGCATACAACCTGAGAAATAGAACAGTGCCACCAGTTCAAGGCAAGACCGCCCCTATCTGTGTCAAAAAGGGTTCCCCTCGAGTTACTGAGGACTTCAATGTCAAGCAAAATAAAGATGAAAACCATGAAAAATAAGTAGGGCCTTCTTCTGATCATGCTAGAGGGGGAAAAGCAACAGAGGAATTAACACCCAATGATAAATCCAAGAAAGTGAGAAAGATAAATGATATGTCCTCCAAATTGCCCCTTTCTGACATGAAACATGCTCTGACCCAAATGAAAGTCTCAGTCCCCCTCATGGAAATGCTGAAAATAAGAGAGCACAAGGAAGTTGCTCTGGCACTTTTAAAAGGGATAGATAATGTATCTGCTCTCAACCAAGAGAAAATACCTCTGACAACAAGTGGTGGTAGAATAGATTGTCCACAAGAGAAAGGAAAAGAAAAGGGCAAATAATTTTCTAATATTTGCATTGGAAACATTATCACACAAGAACCATTATCTTTTGACCTATTTTATGTTACCTTAATGGTAAGTAGTTTCTTGGTGAAAAATTGCATGATTGATTTTGGAGCTGCAGCAAATGTGATGTCCTATCATGTCATGAAGGAATTGGGCCTCTAGGTCCCTACATCTGCTAGAAGTTGTTATGCCATGGATAATAGGGAGGTTCCTGTGATAGGAACATTGAAAGATATTGAGGTAAAAATTGTTGCTTTTCCTGAGGCAACTTACAAAATGGATATAGTGGTAGTGGACACTAAACAATATTATGGTATGCTTCTGTCAAGGCAGTGGGCAGCAACACTAGGTGGGAAAATGCAGTTAGATTTGTCCTATTCAACTATCCTTGTAAAAGGGCATGAGGTCAAGTTGTACAGAGAACCCCGGTCATCTATCATGGTGGAGGTGGTTCTACTTGATCAATTGAATTATTTTGTAAATGTTGATATGGAGAATTTTATTGTGGAAGAAATTAAGCCCCAATTAAAAAACACTGACCCAATTGTGGATGAATTGTTGTTGCAACAAAATGGACTATGGAAAATGTAATTTGATGGAGGATGCTCAAAGGAAGGATCTTGAGTAGGATTTTTGTTTATTTCCCCATCAGGTACTACTTTCAAGTATTATTTTCTCTTAGCCTTTCACTGTACAAACAATACTGTTGAATATGAGGCTCTAATATTGGGAATAGATATTGCTATTAAACATGGCATTAAGTGTCTAAAAATACATTGAGATTCCCAGCTAATCAGAGCTCAGGTAAGAGGACAATATGCTACCAAAGATGAAAGGTTAAAATTATATAAATATGCAATCTGGGACAGGATAGAGCTTTTTGATGCTTTCAACATCCTCTAGGTAGAAAGGTCTAACAATATAATGACACATTTTCTTGCAAATGTTGCTCTTAAGAACAATGATGTTACTCTTACTGGTATATCTCTAGTAGAAGTAAAAACTAGGCCTGTAGTCCCTGACAATGTTCATAAGTGGCAATTATTTGAAGATGATGATGATATCCTCAGATTTATTCAATGTATGGATCAGTATGATGGTCAAGAAATTGACTGTGAGTCTCTGGTAGCAGTTGTTGATGGTAAAGAGTATGTTTTTGATCAGGAGGTCATTCAGTTGTCAACTAATCATATTCCTAAAGGGTTAGTTAAATTGGAAGGCATGTTTAATATCAATGACAATTACATGGCACAGAAATCTAATTTTTCCTTGGAAGATTTGGAAGAGGTCAATTTGGGATCTGAAACTTCCCCTCGGCTAGTCTACATTGGAAAAAAGTTGGACAAAAATGTCAGACTAAATTTGATCAAGCTGCTAAAAAAGTACAAACATGTTTTTGCATGGTCTTATGAAGACCTTAAAGCCTATAGAACAGATCTTTTCTAGCATGAAATCCCACTCAAAGAAGATATAAAGCCATTTAGACAAAAACAAAGGTAAATCAATCCATTGCTAGCCACCAAAATGCAGGCAGAATTGATGAAGCTGAGAGATGCAGGCATAATCAAGCCTATCAGACACTCATCTTGGGTTTCTAACTTGGTCCCTGTGAGGAAAAAGAATGGGGATATAAGGTTGTGTGTTGACTTTAGGAATCTGAATGTAGCCTCATCAAAGGATAATTATAGACTGACAAACATGGAAGCTATGCTACATAAATTCACTGGATGTGACTTGTTGTCTATGATGGATGGTTTTTCAGGGTACAATCAAGTGCTGGTTAAAGAATCTGAACAATTCAAAATAGCATTTACTACTCCCTGGGGCACTTACGTATATGCTCGCATGCCTTTTGGTTTGAAAAATGTTGGTGCAACCTTTCAAAGAGCGATGGATGTGGCTTTCAAAGACCTTATAGATGTTCTAATGGTAGTATATCAAGATGATCTAACAACCTTCTCAAAAAGGGCAGAACATCACTGCAATGACCTGGAAAAGGTCATGATAAAAGCTTTGGAATATGGGGTATCTTTAAACCCTAAAAATTTCCATTTTTTTGTTACTGAAGGGAAATGTCCAGGCCATATAGTGTCAAAAGAAGGAGTCAGAATAGACCCTAAAAGGGTAGAAGCTATTTACAAGGTACTTCCCCCTAAGAATTTGAAAGGTATACAGTCATTTCTAGGACAAATTAATTTTGTAAGAAGGTTCATTGCTAATTTCGCAGAATTGGTTAAACCCATTGTCAAATTGTTGAAAAAGGATGTGAAGTTTGAATGGGACCAAGAGGCACAATTAACCTTTGAAAAAATAAAACAATCCATTAAAGAAGCTCATGTTTTAGTATCCCCTGATTACACCAAGCCCTTTTCTCTTTTCACATTTTCATCTTTCCATACAATTGTTGCAGTCCTATTACAGAAAGATGTTGAGGGATTTGAACATCCAATAGCCTTCTTCAGCAAGTCTTTACAAGCTACTGAGTTGAATTACCAGTTGATGGAAAATCAGGCTTATGCCCTGGTAAAGGCAGTCAAGGCCTTCAGGCCTTATCTAGTATGTGTAAAGGTAAGAGCTTATGTTCCTCATGTTGTTGTCAAAGATATTTTTTTTCAAAATGAAGTGACGGGAAAAAGGTGCAAGTGGATAAACAAAGTTCAGGAGTTTGATTTAGAAATCCACATCACAAAACTAGTAAGAGGACTAGGGTTGGCAAAGTTAATGACACAAGAGAATTTGGACTTAGTTCAGGTCAACAATGTCAGTGCACATGAAAATTGTATTACAAGTATTGAAAAGCAACCTTGGTATACCAACATTGTGTATTTTTTGAAAAATGCCAAATGTCCAGAGGATTTGACTGATAACCAAAAGAGAAGTCTGAAATTAGAGGCTCAGAAGTATGTTTTGATGCATGGTGATCTTTTTTGGAAAAATAGAGATGGAATTTCGTTACTATGTCTTGACAAGGGGCAATCTGAAAACACTTTGAAAGATATGCATGCAGGAATGTGTGGAGGGCACTACTCTACCAGATCAACAGCTCATAAAATTTTGAGAGTTGGATACTATTTGCCCTGTTTATTCCAGGATTCTTATACTTTTGTCAAAAAATGTGAACCATGCCAAAGATTCTCAAACAAAATGAAGTTTTCAGGAGCTTTATTATTAAATCCTATAGTGGCAGAAGCCCCTTTTGCCATGTGGGGAATGGACTTCATTGGAGAGTTTGCTGAGAAATCCAGTGGGGGGCATAGTTGGATTCTATTGATAACTGATTATTTTACAAAGTGGGTAGAGGCAATTCCCACCAAAAGAGCAACAAGCACAATAGTTATAGATTTCTTGATGAATAATGTGATCAAAAGGTTTGGTGTCCCAACCAAGTTGGTAATGGACAATGCCATGTATTTAAAATCTGAATAATTCACTGATTTCTGCTACAATATGGTAATTTTCATGTCTTATTCATCCCCATACCACCCACAAGCCAATGGTCAAGCTAAATTCAGCAATAAGAATCTCTTGCAGATTTTGAAGAAAACCCTAGAAAATAACAAAAGAGCCTGGCGTTCCAAGCTAAAACTTGCTTTATGGGAAGACAGGATTAATCTAAAAAAGGCTACTGGAAAGTCTCCCTTTGAACTGGTATATGGTCTTCAGTCAAGAATGCCAATTAATAACTTGCTCCCAATATATAAATTCATCCAGGAGGAAAAAAATTGAGATACCTAAACCTATGGAAGAAAGAATGGTTCAATTAGTTGAATTGGATGAACTAAGAAGGGAAAGTCAAAGGGAAAATGTTAAAATGCAACAGAAAATGAAATACCTCTTTGACAAGAGGGCTGATGAAAGAAAATTTTAGCCTAGTGATTTGGTATTACAGTGGAATGCCAGAAGTTAAGACAAAGGCAAACATAAAAATTTTGAGTTATTATGGTTAGGACCTTTTGTCATTCATCAAATTTTTGGAAAGGATATCTCCTAAAGAGTATGAATGATGAGGAACAGGAATTGCCAGTGCATGGATAGTTTCTAAAAAATTTCTTCAATTAATCTATTTTTTTCCATGCACAGTAAGGTTGTATCATATGTGCAAGTGTGTTTTCTTTATGTTGTGTGTTTGTTTCTTGTAGTAGGTTAGTCTGGTTTGTGGTCTACCTCCCCATAGATCTATTTTCTTGCTATAATCTTGCGTTTAAGAATCCTTAGAGACAGCCACTATTGGGTATATATGTGGTTTTGAGTTTGCCTTATTCTAGTCTAAAGTCCCATTTGTCATTTATTTATAATTTTCAAGTCTTGCTAAAGAATGGCCCTAAAATTTGACCTGTAAAGGGTCATGTCCCTGAGAGAATGGTAAAAAATGTCTAAAACCCCAAGTCTATGTCAAAACCCTGTTCAAATTTTAATCTAAAAACCCTAAGTGTCTTGGTAGGTTCTATTTCTGTGTTGCATTTTCCAGTCACTTAAGTTATCCTGAGTCATGTGTTTATCTTTAAAAGGGTCATGTTTTAAAGTTGTTTTATCCTAACCACTTTAATATTTCCTAAGTCATGCCACCAAGAAAAGCCTTTTATCTTAAATGTTTCATGTGGTGAACAAATGCCTTTTGATCCAACGGCCCACTTAATCGATGATGCCCAGAGATGCTCGAGATCTATCGTATAAGCGATTAAGTCATGATGCCACGTGTCCTTAGTGGGTCAGGTGGTAAAAAATATTTTCAATTAACATTCAGGTAGGTTTTGTTTCATCAAATGGTTGACTTAATGGCTTGGCCCCTAAGATGCATGACATCTATCACATAAGCGATTAAGTCTGAGTGACATGTGTCCTTGGAAGTAATGTGGGTCCTGTCATAGGCAGCAGAAAGGTGACTAAAGTTTGGAAAGATCTAGTGGTGGGCTTAATTTATTATACCCAAGATGCTTGACATCTATCAGTTAAGCCATTAAGTGGTGTTGACATCTGGCAGCTAGTGGACCCGAATATTCAGAGCTGGCGATAATTAAATTACAATTAACTTGTTTTTCATTCAACGGTCGACTTAATGGCTGAACTTCAAAGTAATCAAGATCTAATGCTTAAGCCATTAAGCGGTGCTGACGTGTGTCAAGATGATGACGTGTAGTCCACTAAAGGTGAATCTGGCCACTGGATAAAGTTTGGAGAGGTTTAAAAGGATCTGACAGCTCACTTGATGACTTAGAGAAAATTTGATTGATATCTATCATTTAAACGATTAATCCATGTTGACACGTGTCCTAGGTGGGTCTGGTTGAAGTCGTAAGAAGTATGTATAGTATAGCTATCATGTGAAAAGCATAGCATGCTGAAAAGAATTAATGACCAACTTAATCACTTAGAAGGAAAACTGATCAAGATCTAATGGGTAAGCGATTAAGTCTGAGCGATGCGTGGCATAAAAGGTGGGTCCAGTGCAGCGCAGAAGTCATGTTAATAACGGTGCAAGTGCAAAAGTATTAGACAATTTGCTAAATCAATTAAAGGTAAAGTGAACAAAATATAATGGACAAGCGATTAAGCGGTGTTGACACGTGTCCTAGGTGAACAGTCATTTCTGAGAAAAGAAGAGAACTGTTAGATGGAAGAGATGTTGTTTAAGATCTACGGCCTAAATTCAAAGTTGTTAAAATAAGTTTCAGTGACTCATTAAGCTGTGAGTTTGAAGCAGTAAAATTGATTGCAAAACGTGTGGCCACTCCAGTCGAATACAATATGATTGATTGATTTGATTAAAACCGTAAAACTGGTTATTTTGACTTGAAGCCGCAATAATTTACCAAAGTCATTCGAGCAAAGAATAGAATTGTAGAGATATTCAGCTCCTCGCGACAGAATTTTAGAATGCATAATTCTTCTCTAATCCAACAAAATTTAGGTTCCTAGTAAGAATTACAATTCAGAAAGCTTCAAAATTATCATTTCAAAACCCGAATTTCATCTCAGCAAAAATCCTTAGGTTCAAAATGGCCCCTAGGATTGAGATCTCTAGAGTAGTAGATTACCAAAAGAAAAATGTTAGGGAGGATCTATTGTAGAAATTAAATGAATCCATGAGTGATGCAACCTAGATCAAGAGAATAGTTCTATCACATCCCTATTTCAAAATAGGAGAAGGCTTGTATGACTTAGGTAGGTGGGTCAAAGATGTTAAAACCAATCTAAATGGTCTTACCCTATTTAGAACTGCATATAGCCAAAGAAAGGCTCCTACCCCAGATTGTAACATATGGGACTTGGATGTAGGAAAGTTGATAGTACCCAGGGTATTCATGGATACAGATTTGTTCACTTTGATTGCCAACACTTATGAAAAAGTATCCAGAGTTGTCAGGGATACAAAGGGAAATGTGTTTTTGATCGTCTCAGCTGATAAAATCAGAAAAATTTTCAAGTTGAATGATACTTCAATACAAATGGATGATATTGAACTTGAATACTTCAAGGAAGTATACTAGACCCAGAGGAAGTATTACATAAATGAGGCCTTGAGGGGATATTTTAACAAGATAGGGGACCTTATTGTAGTAGGGCCTAACACACTAAAACCATTTAAATTGGATTATTTCAATGGCAAGGCCAAGAAAATGTATAGTGCCATGTGCCAGGTTCTAGGAGAAGATGAAGAAGTAATAATGCCTGTCCACATAATGCTCATGTTGGTTGAGACTCTACATCCCCACTTATCAGTGGCCTTTGACTATGCCTCTTACATTACCCAATAAATGCTTGAGGGTTTGGCAGGTATCCAAGACAATAATATACTTAAGCCAATGGGATGGTATTCCCTTATGATGCATATGTTTTTGTTTAATAATGTTGACTTCTTTGAGGAAGAGATGAACCTGACTAAGTTTCGAAGGTGATGAGGACTTGCTTGTTCAAATGTGGAGTGCTGATCTGTCATGGGACAAAAAAGAAGCTAGTTATGTGTACTTTGATAGGGTTTTTGCTACTAGGCTTAGGTAATTGTTGTGGAATTAGAATGCGAGGATCCATATAGACATGATGAGATTGCTAAGACCCATGGAACTTTCCCCAGAGCTAAAAATTGCCCATAATTGGGGATATTTGATTTTATACCTTGTTTCTATAGTGATTAGGGTTTATGGATTCAGGGGAACCCCTAATGTTCTTCCCTACAGAGTGCCTTTAAAGATTGGAATTGCAGAGGTTTTGAGGCAGTTGGGTGGACTACAGGAGGAGGCCCTAATAGGAAAAATGAAGGGAAGCATTTTCCCTACTCTCACAAGAGCCCATAATTTCATCATAGTAAAGTTTGGGTGGGCACAACTTGAAAAGTATTTTGAACCTTACCTCTTAGCAACATCTATGTCCAGATGTGCAGATAATGAGGATTTTATAATGGGCATGTTCAGGAAAAGAACTACGTGCTTAACTCTAGAACACCAGTTCAATTTTCTTGAGGATATTGTCAGAAATATTTTTGATCTAGGTGACCAGGAGGTCAGGAAAGAAAAATGGCTGGTGTACAAGAAGTCTTTGGACTTTGTACACAATTTTGTTAAATCGTATGATCATTTGAAGGAATGTTTCCCTTCGGCCAAGAAAATTGAGTCCTCGATGACTTTATTTGAGGGAATCATGCAAACCCTCGGTGAGAAGAGATAGAGGATAATGGAAGCTGAGCCAAAAAAGGCTCATTCTATTTTGAGCAAACTTTCACAAGGAAGGGTAGTCCTACCAGGGAAATATTTGGTGTACAAGAGGAGAGGGTACACTACTATTATGCCAAAGGTTGGTAAACCCTCTGAATATAAAGGAAAGAGGTCAGTAAGTACTACTGCCCAAGAAATGCCCTCTCCCAAAAAACAAAAGGTGGAGGAAAAAGAGCAAGAGAGTGAGTTGTAGTCTCGCTCCCAGTCCAAAATGCATTTTGATGACCAAGCCATTGCTAAGCAATTGGTTCAAATGAGGAACACTGGTGAAGTTTTTAATACTACCCAGGAATTACAAGAAGGGATGCCAAAGGCACCCAGGCATACAACTACTGATCTCACAGTGGAAAAATTTATAGGTAAAGAACTAGATCGTGTGACTAAGCAGGTCAGTGATGAGTTCTTGTCAGATGACAACTTTGTCAAGACTAGGGCATTCAATCAATTTATATGGAGAATTCACATTGATGAGTTTAATAATAAATGCCAAAGGTTGCAGAAAGCTCAACCAAATTATACTAAAGATGATATAGAAAAGGAGGTCAAGCAGGAGCTAGTGTCTAGATTTGACAAAATCACCCCTGAAGAGGGTAGAGAATTGGTCAAGAAACAAGGAGTCCTCATCTTACCTCAGTGGGACTTAGCTAATGCGATAGTCTTTGATGTTGTCAGAAAGGAGGAAAAACCACTAAGCACTGTTGGGACATCAATTGGTGCCCAGTTTAGTGAAAATCATGCAGCCTTAGCGATCTGGGCCTTGAAGAAAAAAGACAGAAGAAGAGAAAGAGCTTATAATATCTTGAAAAGGAGAAAGAGCTTATAATATCCTGAATCAAAAATATGAATTTGTATTGAAGGAATATAATGATGAAAGGGTTAAATCCCTACAATAGGACAACAAGATAGCAGTTCTAGAAGGGAGACAGACAGTTCAACTAATGCCCCAAGTGATGATTACTCAGGAACCTCACCAACCCTCATCATCTAGTCTGTTTGTGACATACCCGCCATCCCCTGTACCAATGAGCCCTACTACCCAAGCAATCATTGATGCTAAGAAAGAGGAATTAGAAGCTGAAAAGAATAGGTTGATTGTTGAAAGATCAAGGTTGGAAGAAGAAGAAAAAAAGGATCTTGAAGAATCCCCTGCACATAAAGAAGCTGAAGAATTAGTGAAGCAGAGGCGTTCTGACAAGATATACTTTAACCTTAAGAGGTGTGCTGGTGAAGTCAACCTTGCTAATCTTTATTTGATGGGAAAGAAGATTACTAGAATAATAAGCAAGCATGATGAGGGTAAGGAGCATTGGGGCTTAATAATTGATACCTGGAAAGGGAAGAAAGCCCATGTAAATTCATTCTACTCCATCTCAAAGGAACAGAATAATATTGACACCATTTTGACAAGAACCGACAAATGCCTTAAATTGATAACTAACCTAGACATCAAGAAAAATATGGTTATCAAAAGGATAGAGACTTTGAGAGGAGAATTATCTAGAGATAGGTATGACATGTTCCCTAACATGTTCAAGAAAGATGGAGACATAAAGAATGAAGCCCTATGGCTAAGGCAATTGAATGAAACACTAACCAACAGAAAAAATAGTATTGTTACATTGGAAAACACAGGTTGGTTTGTGTTAACCATTGACATTCTCAACAAGGCCAGGGCATTTTTTGAATCTTGAGAATCATACATTGAGAAGGCTAGTGTTGATTGGGAGGATTTCAATAGCCAAAATGATGAGGTTCTCAGCTTCATTTGGCCAAGTGATGAGGTGTTTACCACATGGGTAAGAAAATATGGTATAGTCACCCCAATGATAGAAAGTACTACTATAGGAGTGACAGCAAGCACCAGTGATGCCTAGCAGTCTGAACAAAGGCAAATATAGGTTTCTGCATCAATGAAGATGAAAAATACCAGATGATAAGGACCTAACAACTTCAAGGTAGTTACAAGCATTTAGGTGGTCATGAGACAAAGGACTATACAACTTGTAACAAAGAACTCTTATTCTCTCCGCCTGATTTTTGTCTTATCTATGAAGTGTAAATTTTGTCCTATAGCCTAGTCATTCGAAGCTTGTTGCATCCTTATTTTTGAAAATGATTCCAAGATGACTAAGGCTATCTATAAGTAGCAATTTGTATTGTATGGAAAATGATGGTAAAATAAAAACTGCAAAGCAGGCTTTTGAAATGGTCTAGTTTTTCAAGTCTGGAGTCAGTCTAAATGTATTGGAATCAGAAAGTTATTAATAATAATACAACAGAATTTCCAGTCTCAAATTTTTGATCTCTTCTTGCATTTTATTTAGTTTTTGTATATTTGATATGTAAGGCATGTTAAATGTATCAGTTGCAAGGTAACTATGTTGCTATTTGTAAGTAGCTATCAAGGATGGTTTAAATCTTACAGATAGTTCCACGGGGTTAGGGTTTGTGCAATAATTTGATACAGGGATATGAGAGTGAGAGGATAATTTGTAAGGCATATTATCTAAGATCTTGTTGTATTTAGATTAATTATCTTTGGTCAATGTATGTTTTTGTAGTGACTCTATGGCCCAATGGATTAGGCACTGGTCAAATTCTGAATAGTAGTATTATCATCAATTAATCAAACATCGAGAATCTTTACTTTCTGTTATCAAAATATGTGGATGTCTAGCTAATTGTATTGAGAAATACAATTCATTTTAATGATCCCTTAGAGAGAGAATCAATAGGTTAACCTTCCTAGTTCCTAGAACTTAAAAAGAAGAAGGATCATGAATCCTTGATCCACTACTAGATTCTAAGTCATTTACTGAATCTGGAGATAGGTACACCCACCTGAGCTTGTGGAGCTCAAAGTGAAGAAGGATTATATCCTTGTTAATTAGCCTTGTTCATGTATGAATCTAAATTGGGAATTGAGATTCAAGCATTTATTGCTATTTTAATTGATTCTACAAGAAAAAGTGCTAACAAAGTCTTTGAATGCATTACAAGATTCTTTGACATATTTACTGTGTTGGTGTTATCATAATGAATAACCACTGGTTCTTCAAAGCAGATTATACTTTGACTGATCAAAACTTTGAGTTTCATCATTACTAGTTAGTTTGTGTCCAGTCACCATGGGTGTTCCAACATGTTTACAGTCTTCCATGCCAAGTTTCTTCAACATTTCTTTAAGTTACTTGGTCTGAGATATAAAAATGTCATTCTTGCTTTGATTAATTTGCAAACCAAGAAAAATTTTCATTTTACCAATCATTGACATCTCAAATTCATTCTCCATTTATTTAGCAAACTTCTTACTCATCTTATCATTGCCTCCAAAAATGATATCATCAACAAAAAATTCTATAATCAAGATTTCATCTTCATCAGTTCTCAAAAACAAATTACTGTCTTTATTACCTTTTCTGAAACCAAGCTGAAGTAAGTACTTGTCCAGCCTTTCATACCATGCCCTTGGTGCTTGTTTCAATCTATATAGTGCTTTCTTCAACTTGAAAACCATGTTTTCATCATATGTCAAAGGAAAACCATTAGGTTTCTCAATGTAAACTTGTTCTTCCAGATCACCATTCAAGAATGTTGACTTCACATCCATCTGATAGACATTAAAGTCTTTATGTGCAGCATAAGAAAGAAATAATCTCACAACTTCTAATCTAGAAATAGGAGCAAATGTTTCTTCATAGTCTATGCCTTCTTGTTGTGAATAGCCTTTACATACCATTCTAGCCTTGTTTCTTACTTCTGTTCCTTCATCATACATCTTTTTTCTGAAAACCCATTTAGTACCAATCACATTTTTGTTCTTGGGTCTTGGAACCAGTTCCCAAGTATTATTTTTCTTTATTTGTTCAAGTTCATCTTCCATAGATTTAGTCCAAGATTCATCTCTACAAGCTTCATTAGTAGTTTTTGGTTCTGTAGGCGTACTTCCAGTCCCCCCCAATTTTTTTAACTTTTGAAGTTATTTTCCCTAGTGTGTTCTCCATTTTTCCTAACATGTTCTTGTGAAGGATGAAGATCAAAATTTATAATGAAGATGTGAGATTTCATATGCCCCAATTCAAAGTTCATTACCTCGGTTCAGATTTACAAATTCAGTTTGAAGTCTACAAAATGGAAGCTTAGATTCATTTTCAAATTTCAAATGTGGTTTTTGATGCCCCTATTAACATAATGACAGCAAAATGAAATCATGAAAGAGAAGCAGAATTGGAATTAGCATTTTCTACAAAGTAGAATTGGAATTTCCATTTTCTTCTTAGGAGAAGCAAATTTAGAGTTTTCCGCCAGAGTAGCCCAAATAGAATTTTCTGCCACTTCACTTTTTCATCACATTGAAAGTAAAGTTTGTCTATGATCATGTAGTATCTAAGTTGTTAATCATTAAATATTGATTTTCAAATGAAAATAAATACTCTTGGAAGCTCTCGTGTATGCAAAGTTATTTATAGTGAACAAAGGAGAAGCACTTTTCAAGTTTTCCGTCGAGAGAAGCCAATGTCATATTTTCCGCCGTAGAGAATTGGCATGATCAAAGCGACTTCAAAGTGAAGAATTGATGGCATATCAGAGCATGGAGAAATCCCAAAGCTCGATATGAGATAGAGGGAAGCAAATAATTGAAGATCTGACAAAAATCAAGTGAAGCACAAAATTGAAATTCTGATGCGCATTGCGCAGTCAAAAATGGAAAATCCACTGAGGGATGGTGAACAAGGTAGAGATTGTAATGAGGCCATTACACTACAAAGTGCCCTGAGATGAATTGGGTCTTCATGAAATCTATGACAGAGGATGGAAATATGTTTGCTTTAGGGGATACTTGATCAATGAAGGCAATATGAAGAATTCCGCTTTGATGAGAGAACATAGTGACCACAAGAATTTCCAGCTAAGAGAGTTATGTTGTGCTCAAAAATGCTTATCAAAATTACAAGGAAATAATGTTCCCTTGCTCGCTTATCACAAAGAGCATTTGAAATCTCCATACCTGGTGTCTTTGCAACTTCTAAGTACTATCCGACAAAAGAAATGCAACTCTAAAACCTGACATCATTCTACATCGATGCCAATTTTGAGAAAAGGGAGAGCAATCTAACAAGTAAAAGCTCATCCTCCATATTATCACTTGATGATTGTGCAGAGGGAAAACATCCATGCTTGCAGATAGATATGGATCGTGGACATCATGGTCAAAAAAGTGATGTTACAAAACTTCATCAATCAATAAGATCATTCAAAACTTCATAACTTCATCAACTGCAAATCCGAGCATAACTAATAAGATCATTCCCCAAGATTTTCACTAGTGAAGTCATCCCATGCATTTGAAACAGGGGCCTACTCAATACGTGAATCAATAAAAAGGATGGAGAGGTGAATTTTGAATAAAGATGGGAAATGTCGATTATACCAATGCAGCTTCAGTCTATTTCTCAGGTTTATCAAAGGAAATGACAGCAATCGATCATGAAATCCTAGCCTTGACACCCGCAACCAGCAAATAGGGGAAAACAACATATAAGTGAGGTAATCAGACTATTCAAGCTAATACAAGTATTCAAGCATAGGAAATATGATGCAAAGGTTGGTGTCTTCTCCTTTGAAATGATTCTTTATGAAAGTTTGAAGGATGCCAACCTTTTACAAGCTATATAAATCGGATTGCTGGAGAAATATGAAGATAACTAGGAGGATCGGGTTTGTGGGTATGAAATAAAATTTGAAGCTATTTGAGCTCATTTCATTCATTCATGGAGATATCGGTGGCATTATATGTCCTCTGCAATGAATATATGGCCACTCGATGCCAAGTATATAATGGAGTGTTGAATACAGAGAAGATATATCATGGCAAAGCATTGACAATGGTCTCTGCTAAGACATCATTAGTTGAGTTACACATTTGTAATATATGCATAATGTAAAATGATACCAGAGTCGATCAACATCACATCCGACAATGAGCACACGTTCCTGATGTATTCAAACTGAAGGTACACCCAAGTCTCAGAAATAGGGGATTGGGTTTCTCAAAGTACAGAACTATCGATAGTGGTGGTAAAGGTTAAAAATAATTGCCAAATGACATTTGATTGAATTCCAACAAGGGTCGGCCATCATGAGACCTTGATATTTTTTTAGAGTCTTGACGCACCATTGAATAGTTATTAGCAATATTTACATAGAGGATTAACACTTCAAATTCACCATCAAAGACATCCAAGTTGCCCATTTGATCGGAATTCCCAAGCAAATCAGTATGAAGGTCGCATTTAAATTATCAGTATTAAATTCCCCAAGTTCATTTTGTCCAAGAGCAGGGAGACATTCAAAATCCCGATATCAGATTTAGCATGTGTAAGGGAATTTCCCAAAAATGGTCCTTTGATAGTCGGGGATTGAAATGGATCGGGTGAAGATAGAGGAAGGTAAAGACTTCCTCAAATGCATGGTTGCATAAATTACAAAAAAAAATCCCTGCGGAGACGTTAATGTGAATACCCACATGGAAGGGAAGATCGACAGACACGAGGCTCCCTATTCTAGTGAAGAAAGAGTGAGAGTTTATTTGTATGAATCAAAAGAAAGAAAGGCACAAGTTAGTCCTATTGATGATGATTTAGAGCACCTACCTATTTGGGAAGAATCCTTTGAATTCATGCTATGAGATAAACTCAGACAATGTGTGCCATCTATTTGACAAGATATTTGTGTAATGGACAAGTGCTTTTTCAATAATATCTTGCAGAGCCCAATATGAATGTTTTCCTAGGAACTTGCTAATTATCCTGAAGCATAGGTCAGTCAATCAATGATAAGATGAACTTTGATTCTCTTTCCAGACAAAGCACTCAATCTAAAGTGACATATGTAATTTGGTGATAGTTGTCGATGTCCATATTACTTATCCACGTCCAGTTAGGAATATTTGTGATTTGTAAAGAAACGACATCAAACTTCAAAGAGTTGAAAAGATGATAAGTTTCTGGAGCAGATAAGATCCAAGTGGTGAGCCTCTCATCTATTTTTGGGCGTAATACTTGATGATGGAGAACTAAAAAGCCACCGGAAGAAACTGAAAGAAACAATTATTGTAACCGAAAAGTCACTGGGAAAACCGAATGGTCATGAGAGAAAACTATTTATTGTAAAATCTTTTCATTGAAAGAGGTTCTTCTTTTCTACCAGAGACGGAGTGCTATTGTGGAGAGGAGAGCATTTAATCTTGGATCTTCATGGTAATTGCATTTGGAGATTAAATGTTTGGATTTTTGGAATGTATTTAGCAGAAAAGTTGTGGACTTATAATGGTCTGAGTATTGTTATTTACATTTATAATAAAAGGGAGTTTTACATCAAATATGAGAGTTTGACTATTAATTTATTCAATTGTATTCAATCTAAGAATTGTTACATTCATATTCTAAACATTGTCTTGCATCTTGGAGTTAAATGGGGAATAGGTTGTGAATCTGAGTATTTCATCCATTCACTTTGCAGGAGTCAGAATGTTTGATCTTCTTTTCATTTCAATTTCATTGCATTTGCATTTACAACATTCATACTACATTACCAGTATCAAGAAGTCATAGGAAGTGCGGATTATTGGCATTGGCTAGGTTTAGGAACTGAATTTACTGCCTGAGTAAGTTCTGTCTAGGGATGGCTTGGTTTTCCTCTTTCATTCTCAGGTTAAGAACGTACTTAGTTGGTTTAGGAATAAAATCAAATTCATTGAATATCATTCATAAGGGAGTTGTACCTTTCAATTCAGAGGAAATATATCAACCTGGTAATAGATTATCCAACTGCTGGTATATGATTGTCTCTTACAAATTTGGGCATTTGGGAGTTTATTGAAAAAGAACAATCTATTTACCAACATATTTTTGGCAACTCTATTGGGGAGGCAGAAAAGAAGATTGGTACTGAAGATTGTTTCCTTAGTTTTTATTATCATCTCTATTGTCTAGAGATTGGCGACTCTATTTTGATTCTCATAGTTTTTGGTTGAAGATTCTAGTGCTATCATTTTCTGAATTTTTATTATGTCTACTTGCAGGAGATTGGAAACTCTGATTTAAAAATACCATGCCTATTAAAGTAGTGAAAGGAAGAAGGCCAAATCCTTCTTTTATTGAACTTCATCAAATGCATGATCTATTATTGCGTGATTTGTTTGATGCTTTTAGAGGAAGCATTACTCGAGGGAGAGAAATGAACTTGAGTATCGAAGAAGATCATGCACTAGTTCTTTTATGGAGAAGTGTTTGTGCTAGGTATCACAAATTGAAAGAGCTAGAGGTGAAGACAAAGTTATTGTAGCATTGTGAGAAAAAGGTGTTGCAGCTGAGTGAGGAATTAAAGGTGGATGATGAAGTGGTTTCAAAAGTCCCACCTGATTTTGTTTCTTATAATTTTTCATTTTTGAATGAACATGACATTCAGCCAAGGAAACAAATCAAAAAATTACCTACCGATGAAGAAATAGATGTTGAAAGTGATCCAAATCTGCAATTCCTTTAGATTGCCTTTAAAGAGAGTATTGCTGAAGGTGAAAAGAAGGGATTGAGTTTCTCCAAAGATCATCAATCTGCCCTGATGCTAAACTACGTGATCCAAAGGTTTTTCAATGTCCAAGGTCAAAAGAAAGGGAAATTTGTTCCAGCAAATATACCTAAAGAGAAACCAGTAAATGAAGATCCAATATCAGTCAATTGCTTGGTTCTTGGAGAGAAAGAAGTACCCCAGCTTCCAGAAGAACATATTTCAATGAACAAGGAGATTCTTGATAGCGGCAAGGAAATGGTAAGCAAAGTAGGCAAGGAAGATTTGTCCATGCTTTCTTTCATCCCTGATGTTGAGATTTTCATATTTGATGAAAATAATGATCATCTTTTGCATAAAGATCCTTTTGAAAATCATTCTACAATTGATGTGCATATGAGAAGTTTAACTTTGTAGAAGATAATGCTAAAAGTGATTTTCAATCTGCACAAATTGATGATAATCCTATGTTAGGATCTTTTTGTTTTGAAGATAATCCAACATTGGGTTCTCTTGCTGAAATATGTATTGAAGAAAAAGATGAAACATATTTTGACAATAATTCTTTTAAGTCTGAGAATATGGTTGAAGAAATAAGTGCAAGAACAAATGTTGAGTAGGGTTTCCCTTTGATTGATGAAGCGCTGCAACATCATGAAGAAGATAAAGAGATGGATTACATTTTTGTTTGTCATGAAAAAGAAGTTAATCAATTTTTGGTTCCAGTAAAATGTAATTCTTCTTCTACAACTGATTCAAGAATTGAGCTTTTAAATTTGGATGAAAAATTTTTAGAGTTGATAGCCACAAAGAATGATGAAGTTAGTTCTGTTTGGATTGATCCCATGTGCGAAGAAGATTTATGTCAATTCAGTTCTGGTTTTGATTCTGAATTTACTACAGAAGATGATTGTGATAAATGTGAGTATGATGCAATATCTTTTTCAGAATCATTTGAATTTTTTGATTTTATGAATCTTGATTTGGATGCTGAAATCTCTGTAAAAAGTGATATTGTCGAAGGAGGTGAACATGAATATGTTTCAGTATCATTTTCAGAATCTTCTGAGTATTTTTCTTCTTCATAAAGAATGTTTGAATGTATGAGAAGTGATATGCAGGAAAGTGCAGAAGAATCAGAGATTTATGATGAGGTTTATGATGAAATGTGGCTATTTGGGAAAGACATTTGGGACACTAATTTGCAGCATGTTTCCACATTTACTTTCAACAAAGAAGAGGTCATAAGGAGCAATGGTTTTTGTTCAGCATGTTGGAGCGCAATTTTATTTTTTAGAAAGGATCATTCTTCTCCCTTCCGGTTAATGGTCATATATGAGTCTCATATTTCTATCTCTTCTTCTGGTGAGGTTTCCTCACCTGTGTTTGTAAATAAGTTTGCTTCCATAATTTTGGTGTGCTTAGCTTAGCTTTTCTTGGTTGTGTGTTTCCAATTGTTTTTAGTTTTGGTTTTGGGCCTTTCTCCCTTCCGCCCTCCTGGCAAGAAGCTCTTTGTTTGTCCTCTTTTTTCCTAGACTCTGTAACCCAATGGATAAGGCCTAACTGAGCAGGTCAGAGCCGTAAGGCGTTTCCTAACAGCGACACTCCCAAATCTACACCAGGAAAATAACATCATGTGCCAGCTAAATGACGTTGTTTCTTAGTGGGGGGGAGAAACAGAGAAGTATGAAGAATGGAAAGGTGAATTGGAAGAAATTATGAATTTTGGGGAAGAAGTCATCACGGAGATGGGTATTTTGGGAGATGAGCATTCGGGTTCCTCCGGTTCCAACACTCCAGACTTGGTCTTAAAGTTCAGACAAGCAAGCAATTAGTAGCGGCCCTGAAGGATAAAGTCTCGGTGATCCAAAATTCATTAAATTTGTATGCGGAATTCATCACAAGGGTTTTGGTGGTCGATCCATTTAGCATCGAGATATGTGTTTTGATAGATTTTATTTTGAGTAAATTTGATGAAATAATGGAGGCATGGTTTTGGTCCTCTGGAGATTTTGATGGAGCAAAGATGTTGCATCTCACCTATACAATGCTCCAGGTGCACGTCGCCGTGAAGGTAGCCGCAAAGTTTAAGGAAGGTGCCAAAGATGTGGGCAACCATTTGGAGGCTGCCAACGACCGTCGGGAATGTATTAAAGAGATAGATGAGGAGGGGATTCTCCAGATTTTGGAGGCATTCCAAAAATATAAGGAATAGTGAAGTCTTCCGGTCTTCGGATATTTCCGCCAGCAAGTCAAAATTTTGAAGATATGTTATTATTTGAGCATAAGCTCCTGGACTCCGAGATTCTAGGTCCCAATTTTGTATTCTTTTACAATAATCTACGTCAAGGTTCCACGGAGCTGACTGATCACTGTCAAAAATTAATAATGGCCAAAGTGCAGGTGATCCAGACAATGACTGATCAGGCAAGTGGGATGGTTCTGACAGGCATCTTCTTATTTCTCGAGGCATCGCTCCTGCATTTACTACCTGGCGTGTATCGAAGTTCAGGAGCTACAATCAACATTAATGAGGCGTATGGCCTAAGTTATCGAGATAAGAAAGTTTCCTCTATTAGTACCATGGCTCTCTTCTCTAGGCTAATTCTTCTAGATTTCTCCCCTTTCTTCTTCCTTTGTCTTGTCAAAACTCTATACATCCCGAGATAATTGTAAGTGGTGCAGGTACTACTGGCCACAAATATTGTATTTTATTTAGCAAGTGTATAGGTAGATTAGGTCAAGTCTATATATAAATAATAAGACCGCTGCCTTAAAGGGAGGTCGGAAAAATTAAGGATTTTGTTGTCTAGTAGTAATAGAAAATAGCATTTTCAGGTTCATTACAGTTAGAAGTTTTCTTTCAGTCTATAGCTTAATTCTCCCTTGGAGCCATGAATGTACTTGCCAGTGATGCTGGAATTGTTTCAAGTTAATGAAAGAAGGAAGAACAGCTTGTGGCCCTTTGGTATTTGTTGTTCTGATCTCCGAAGTCAATGAACATCTTTTGTGTTGTATGTCTTCTTATGTCTTTCATTCCGGTGATTTTCATTTAGTTAAATGATTTTTATCTTCATTTTCTATTGAATGCATATGAATCGCTAATTCCTTGTGTATCAGATATTTAGCATTGTTTTCCTGCATTGGAGCATTGTTTATGTTTCAATATGTATTGCATGACTATAACTAGAAGTATACTCTAACTCTGATCTAGATTTTGTGATTTCTTTGATAAATATAAGATGCTTGCAGGAAATCTCACCCCCTTTGGAATCCCCAAAAATGATGAGTAAAAACCAGCTATCCCCTCAAACAATAGTCACCTGCCCAATTTAGCTACCCCGCACCATCAAGACCCAACTACTAGGTGCTTGGAGGCTAGGAGAATTCATTCTCTAGAAAACCTCTACAGGTGGAGTTGGCCGGTACTCCGATACCTGGTGACAACGTATCCCTTGTTGGCAGAGCTAGTCACAAAGTCCCCTCAACAGAAACTTTGAACCATTTCAAGCTTTTGAACTATTGAATATTTCACAACTTTAAACCCACTAAACTTATGAACCTTCTTATGTCAAATGAGTGGTTCCAACCGGATTTAATATCTTGATTAATTTCTCTCTATTAATTTCTCTATATAAATGTTGATCGGGTCTGTGAACTTTGAATCATTTCAAACCATTGAACCTGAACCTTTGAACCTTCAGACTTTGAGATTTTAAACCTGTTGAACCCTCTGAACCTTGGTTCAACAATTCCTTCAAATGCAACCTCTTATAAAATGCCACCTTTACGAAAAGATAGGAATAAAATCATGTAAATCTCACCTGCAAAAGAACTATTTGAGAAACATGAAGGTTTCTATAAAGATTTGAAGGACATGGAAAAACTCGAAGAAAAAAAAAAAAAAAGATATGTTGCATGGTCTCCAAGGATAACTTTAAGAACCCCCCCCCCCCTCCCGAAAAATATAAAATTGTGGCGAATCACATTTTTTTTGGAGGGAAATTTTTTAATATTGATGGCGAATTGTGGTTAAAATTATGGATATTTTGTGCCAAATTTGTTAATAACGTATACCATTTTTATAAAAATATGGCGACAAAAAATGATTTTAATAGGAAAATTATTAATTTAATTGGCAAAGCTGGAAAATTTTACTGATAAATTATGGCAAAATAATTTTCCAAATATTGTAATTAATTATTTGTCATGGCGAATGTATTTCAAAAATAAATATAAACTTGGCGATTTAAGACAATAGTTGTATAGTTGGTATGGTGATTTAATAATTGGAAATAACTATTAGAGTTTCATTCTCCTAAGTTTTCATTCTCAAAGAATGACATGTGTGATGATTCCGGAGAGAGTTTTCAGTAAAGGAGTTATGTCACCACATTTCTTCTGAAATGCACCATCCACCATTCATCTCTCTTAATCCAATGGTTCTGATTTGATGTTTAAGTTACATAGGGTCCCACCACTATGACGTCATAGAATCACACGTCTGTTGGATTACAACATATCAACGACCAAAGGTGAATTTTGGGCATATTGTTGGTCTTCATAATGTTTACAGAAAACTCTTGATGGAATCATGACACATGGTATAATTGATCATACCAATAAGTCCACAATCAATCATACCACGTGTCATGATTCCGCAAAGAGTTTTCTATAAATATTATGAAGACTATTAATAGGCCCAAAATTCATCTTTGGCCATTGATATGTTGTAATCAAACGGACATGTGAGTCTGTGAGTTGTGACAAGATTTATTAATTAATTTAAAAATTATAAACAACTGTTGTATAGTTTTAAATTTAATTAATAAATCCTATCAAATTGTCATATCAGACATATTTTTTCTGCTGCATAGCCATTTTCGGTAATATTAGATAGAAATTTTAATTAATGGCGATGAGTAGATATGACATCAATTAAAGTAATGTCAATTAATTGTTGCTTAGATGGAGCCTTTCAATTTTCAATGACAGATATGTGTGAACTGTAATATCATTATTTATTCATTACCAATTTACCTCGATAGAATAATGCCTTAAAGTTAAGACTTAAATGAAAACATCATGTCATTTAAGGACATTATTTTCTGACCTTTCGATGATCTTACATCAATGGTAAAACTTCATTTCCTGCCGCCATTTCGCAGCTAACATACTTTGCATATTGTTTCTGCGGAGTGGGCACACATTTCAAGTTTTTTTTATAATAAAGAATTGTTATGTCCACCTACATGACGTTCGGCCTTCAGGCTTCGTTATTCCAAAGATAACAAATGTCTAATCATATAAAGTGTTGTTTCTAATTTCACCCACTGTTGCATTAAATATGAAAGATTTGGAGATTGTTGAAGGATAGTTACCATTTTACTTACGAATTAATTAGATCTTTAGGGCAGAGAAAGAATTTCAATCAGGGCTTATAAATAGATGATATACGCTCGTTAAATTACAATTGTGAAAGCAGATTTGGGAAAATAGTCTGCGACTGCAAGGTTCTCTTTTTTTTTTTGTCAAAAATTAGAATACTAATCAGTTTGATTTTCAATGGACACTCCAATTCATTTAGATGCACTGCCTTGGAGGATCAGAAGGCCTTTTTGGGCCTAGTCACAAACCCAATCCTAGCGTCTATTGCTACAAAGTTGGGAGCCTTCACCAAGGAGGCTATAAGGATGGTGCTGGGATGTGAATTTCTAGAGAATGAAAATAGGTATAGAGTTAACACCGACATTTTGTCTTGGTTCATGGCATCTATGTTGGACCTGGGTGGGGAAAAGGTGGAAATTCTCATGCTTCTGAGGAAATTCTTCAAAGAAGAGTACCTCGATGATGATGTGAATGTTTTTGTATTTGCAGAAATTGGGTTTGGAATTCCTTGGGCAAATGATTTGCTGAAGATTCTACAACTAGGAGAAAATGTGCCCAGACAACCATTTATATTGAACCTTGATGTTGAGCATCTCATGTGTCATCGGAAGTGGGCACAGATTTGGAGGGATTTCCTTCAAAAGTGGCACAAGCTGGAGGATACCGAGGACTATCGATGGCTAGAAGAATTCTCTGAGATTATCCTCTCTTCAAAGTTCCACACAGAACAAAGGGAGCCTAAGCCGGATAGTCCCTAACTATGTCTCTGTCCTTGTCCCTGTCCCTGACTCTTGATTCTACCTAGTCTCTACTATGTCTCCCTCTGGTGGTAGCAGCTTACCAGGGTTTTTGCAATGATGTAAATTGTAATAATGTATGTTTAAAAAAATATATGAAAATGTTTTAAGAAATTCAAAGTGCTTTTCTATTTTGTTTTTATTATAAGAATCGTTAATATATATGGCCTATGGGCATCGTAAAGTTGTATTGAAATTTTGCGTAGTATAATATAAAATATTTGTGTTGCACTTTTGTTTCATGTAATAATTTAATGTTTCCAAACTTTATCATTTAATGGTGACTGGTTACTAGTTAAAATTTCATGGATAAGGTATTCTCAAATGCATGAATTCAAAGTGAATTTCAATATAGTGAATGATTATATTCATTAGTGTGTATTAAATTATTAATATTTTATAATCGTAACAATCGTTGGATTACGAGAGATGAACGGTTGAATTTGTATTTTGAAAGTACTATAGGTTTCAAAAATCTTTTCTGAAAACTCGCTCTGGAAACGTGACACGTGTAATTAACATTAAATTTGTATGCGTTTTCAATTTAATATTCATTTAAATATTTCTGAAAATGTGACACGTGAGATGTGTAATATTCATTTAATTTGTTACATTTAAGTTTTAACGAAAGGTTTTTACCATTTCCTTTTTAATAACCTATCGACTCATAGGCTCGTAGCAGCAGAGCTACAAAGAACTGTTAAACTATCACCGAAGATTTCAAGACTATAATTTGTGAGAGCCTTAGCCATTCTAACTTCTATCTATCCAGCTTTCAAAATATAATTTTGGGTAAGAAATCTAGCCTGATGCATCCCAATTTTGTAATGTCAAAAATTATGTTTAACTTGATTTTGAAATTTTAATTCTTGCATGTACAGCTAGGGTTTTCTTAATTAGTTAGTTATTATCTATGATTTTGTTAGTACATATCTGTGATTCTGTGTTTTTTCATTCTTCCGAAGAATAATGGGGAAAGTAAAAACTTAAGGCCAAGGGCAAGCAGATGGGAAAACTTTAATAGACTGCAGAAAACTTGTAGAAATCCTTGGTTTCACTGATAAGTATCATGATGTTTATGATCTTGCTATCGACAGTCAAAGGAGAGTTATATTAATTAAACATACACTGTGTAGTAAGGCAAATGGGTCAAAGAGGTCTGACTTTATAAAATTTAATCCAACGATAGGTGCAAAAATGAATAAAGTTGCTTCGTGGGATGTAGGTTTGGGTAACATGTTGTTACCCGAAGTTTTTCCTTGTCCAGAAATTGTCTTGATTCATGCAGAAAATTACGATGAAGAAAGAAAAGAAATTGTGAATAAAAATAATCAGGAAGAAATTTTATCAATAACCCAGAAGAATTTCTCAGTTTGCTAGACCTAGGGTTTGATCGACAAAACTGTAATGTCCATATTGACCTCGGATTGTTGGCAGACAAATATGAGGCAGTCGCGCCAAATGCAAAAGATTCATTTATAAAGGGTCTAATAGTTGCAGAGGCAAAGGCTTCATTGGGTGAGAACCATAAGCCTCCTTATGATTTTAACATTTTTGTGCCACGGGTTCAGGATACTATATCCTTGCTAGCATTTTGCCTGAGAAATGGAAAATAATAGGGAAGTGGGTGCCAGCATTCTTCAATTGATTTGGGATATTCATTGTGTCAATGAACCAGTAAGATATTTAGAAACATGGTTCAATCGATGCAAGAACAATTAGCATTGATTAAATAGACAATTCTAAGACATTTAGGTTCACAACCTACTTGTGCTATCTTCTGCTAGCCAAGCATGCTGCAATATTAATGAGCAACGACAACAAGCTTGAAATTCAGATGGGGACAGGACCGACAGGTACTCCAATGAGTCCAATAGGTACTCCAATATATAACTTGACACCTCAGATAAGGATGTATGATAACAGAAGGAGTTATAGTAATTTTGTAGATTTCTTTTTGGCACCATTGTACAAAAAAATAACAAACACTCCAATGCCCAAATTGTCTGCTTCATGTAGGGATTGCATCCAACTTGGAAGCACAATTCAATTGGTTGACTGGTACTTAATGGAAGAATACACTGTGCTAAGGTTTTACAGATCAGAACTACAACCCCACAAACTTCCAATGCATGTGACAGATAGGGTATTTGCAGTAGAATATGTACTACAACTTGAGAGTACAGATAGACTCTTCACTGGCCAATCGAAGAAGAGCATATTCCCTTCCTTAACTTTCTCAATTGGAGGGTTAACATTTGAGAGAAAGACATTCAAAGTGGAAAAAAAAATTGTATAAATTTTTCAATTTGATTTAGAGTGGTACAGGAAGTATGATCCACTCAACGTCAATCAAACAATGCTTGTTGCTAGTAAGAACTCTGCAAACTTATTTAAACATGAAAGTAAACCATTGCTAGAGAAGTTGAAAAACAAGGATAGCTGGGATGATGTTACAAAAGAGATGGATAAAGTTTCTGTTGAGGAAAAAATTTTAGTTGAATAGTTGTCAACACAAATTATGACATCAATAAACCAGGGCATTGTACAGCCTAGAATGTCCTACAATTTCTATGAAAAATGTGCTCATCCATCAAACATAAAATACCAAAGAAAATAACAAAAGAGTGTAAGGATAGAAAATGGACTCAAACAAAAATGAATGATTTTTGGAGTATGAGAAAGGATCTTGGTGAACCAAAGACCAGTGCAGATCTGGATGATATAGATGAGGATATAGAGTTTAACAAATTATGGAATTTGGAGCATCCTACCATGGCATACGACAGCAGTTCTCCAAACAGTCAGGATGATAATCCACCAATTGCATTTACTCCAGGTCAGACTGGAGTCAGTGACTACCGTAAACAAGTATATAGCAAAGGGGAAAACATTGTGGAAAAAATGGGTTATAAAGGTGGCGATTTGGGTCCCACAGGAGATGGCATCTGGATTCCAATTGTCGCAGAAAAAACTGATCATGGACCTGGTGAAGGCCTTGGGTTTGGAGAGGACACATTAGATTCATCAGGAACCACTATGCCCACAAGAACATCTATTACCATGGGTGGGATTGGGGAATCTACTACTACTGGGTTTGGTAGTGGCACTAGTGCCAGTGGGACTAGGCAACTTATACAACAAGTTCCCTCTCTAAAGAGGCCAGTAGAATCTACACAAAATCCCATAGAAGAAGATAGTGTTAAGAAGCAAAAGGTTTCCAAATCAATGACACTCGATCCTAAAGAACTGTTTGCACTTTCAGGTTCAACAAAACCCTCTAAAAGCTTAAATCCTCAAACAACATTAGTTATATCAATAGGCATTGCAAGCTCTGCTTCACCTTTCAAACATTCAAATCCTTCTGCAACACTAGACTTTCATTTCAAAGATTTCTATAATAAATTTGTAGAAACAACAACCAAGAATAAGGAAATAAAGAAGACATTGTAGAATGGTGCCCTTATTGCATTTGTAGAGGAACAACTTGCATCCAACAGGGTTTTTCCAACATATGACCCAAATAGAGACATGATAGAGTTCATAGTTTTTATTCCACCCAAAAAATATGGAAACCCACCAGAAAGTCAGATAGATCCGTCTGAATTTCAAGTTAGCAATCTCCAAATGGATTTTTCCAAAGTTAAAAATGTGGAAAAAATCAATGTGTCAAAGTCTATAAACCAAGTGGTCTACAATGCACTGCTAAAGCTGGAAAGAGAGAAAAGTAAGCTCAAGAAAAATATAGAAAAGTTACAGGCAGACATTGCCAATGAAAAAGAAAAGAGGAAAGCTTCAGAGAACAATTTGAAAGAATTATAGAAAAAGATTAAAAAATTGACCTCTACATCAGCAAATACAAAGTAGGAATATGCGGAGGCAGTAGTGAAGGAACAGGAGCAGGAAGAGTTGAAGGCACTAAGGGGGAAATTGGTAGAAATTAGTAAAAAACTAGACGAAGAAAGATTCACTTCACAAAAGTTATTAAAAACCATGGAGAGTAATGTTGCCTCCAACCGGGAAATGCAAAAGCAATTGGACTCTCAGGTGGATAAAGCCAATCATTGGGAACACAAAGCAGTGGAAGAGAAAAATAATTGTGAAAAAATGGTAGAAGAACTAAAGAAGGCCAATAATACAGTTCAAACTTTAACAAATACTAAATAATTTAGTGAAGATTACTAAAGAACATATTTGGGGCCAAATATTGGGGATGTCTGATATCTTGTTTGAGTGGTTTGAAATGCTTCAAAGTATGAGAGTATGTTATGTGAAGCTCCATAAGAACAATGAACAGAACATGGATGTTTTCAAGAAAGAAAAGAAAGCAAAAGATATTATGCAATAACTCTACAGTAAGAGTGATAGTTATCTATCAAACAAGGAAATTAGCCCCTACCTTGATGCCTCAGTAAAGGTATCAAGTATCATTCAAAAATGTGAGAAGCTACAGGAAGCACAGGAAATAGATGACAAAGCTAAGAAGAAGATCTTAAAGATGGAACAAAGGAAAGAAAATTTGGAAAGTCTTGGTTTGCCTATGGGATTTGATGCAAATAAGTTCATTGGAAGAGAAATTTACAAAATAAGGTTGCATGACAAAATAAATACTGATTTACGGTTTCTTCCTATAGACTTATCTCCTGATACATTCATGGGTTTCATCAAACCAATGAGAACTTTGAATGGAGTTTTAGAAGCAACAGTTCTATCAAGTCACACTTCCAACTATGAATTGCTAATGAAGTTGTAGGAGTGTGACTATACTATGAACCAAATTGTTCTGCCATCAGAGGATGTTTGGACTGGCCTACAAAGATTGCTCTAATTTTTGAACTACTGTAAATTGTAATGTATTGCAAATGAATACAAAACAATTTGTGCTCTATCTAATTTTCATGTTTTCCAATTTA
>MU223955.1:46537-57217 GCA_018584345.1 Thuja plicata | reverse complement strand
AATATAAATTAAACATTATTCAATAATAATAAAAAATTAAAAATAAAAAAGAATAAAAAAATGGACAAAATCAATCACAATATAAATTAAACATTATTCAATAATAATAAAAAATTATAAAGTCTGACTCAAATTCCAATTCCAATTCGAAATGTAGAACCAAACGCGGAAGTTGGAATTTGTCAATTCCAATTCCAATTTCGAAATTGGCAACCAAACGCAAAAGATGGATTGACTAATCCATCTTCCAGGTCAACCAAACGGTCCAAATTAAAATCCGAAGATGCAAAACCAGGATTTCAAAACCTGGTTTTGTGATAATAAGGTTTTGACTCAATTCCAATTCCTGCAAACAAACAGAGCCTCAAAGATTTTACAAATCCACAATCTCACAACAGAGAATTGCAGAAATGAACAAGTAACAAACCCTTATGCCAAGATGGCTCATCCACCCAACTCGTCAAAGGTTCAAAAGAATCATCTACCATGATGACAACCTGGGTTTGAATGGCCTCATTGTGCTCTAGACTTTCTATTAGCCATGGCTTCCTATTGACTTATTTGTTATGTACAACAGTGGTCTATTTCTGAATAGTCTTTTGTTAAGTACTTTTATAGTATTCCAAGAGATCAACATGTTTACATGTACAAAGTATTTACCTTATTTTCTCATGACCACATTCTCACAAACTACTGTTCTGATGCTATTTTGTCCAGCTGTTGTGGTTACAGTAATCATAGAGGTACCAAGCCAAAATATCAAACAATAACTTCAAAAGAACTTAATATTCAAGCAGTGCTTGATACATAAAATCAGAACTTATCCCCAAATGTTTGTTAGTTATTAGCAAAGCCAAAAATGCTCTGGATAAAACAACCAAACTTATACTACCTTCTATAATATACTTCAAAGTGAAGCATCCAGAATTCATAAAATGCCATTTTTAACAGTCTTCATTCTGAGATAGAGAAGCAATCCTCAATATATTTTTATCTCGACAAAAAAGTAATATTTTTGCGAAGTCAGCATGTACCTAATCGATGCAACTGAACAATTCATTTTGTTGGAAGCTGCCAAAGAAATTAAAGAAAAAGAGAGCATAATAGTTGAATATAACTGCCCTACAATGCTGTCACTCAGTGTCACTATCACTGTCCATGCCTCACTTTCCATTTTTTCAGTTTCTCCTCTAACTTGGTGTCACTACCACCATGCCTCACTTTCTGTTTTTTAAGTTTCTCCTCTGACTCAGTGTCGCTGTCACTGATGAACGTGTGCCATCTCTACGGAATGTTGCCCCAACGTTCACATTGACTCAGCTCTGCAAGTACAGAATCACCCTTAGTACCTTTTCTGAGCACGTCTTTGACTTCTCCAGTAAACAAATATCTAGAAATAAAAAGCCGACTGAAATTGGGCTTGTTTGCAGCAGCCAGAGCCCCAATTTCAGTCATATCAATTTCACTCAAATCAAGTTCTTTAAGCCGCTCGTGACCTTCCAAAATGGCACTGCATATTATAACTACCCCATCATCTGTGAGCATATTGTCTCCTGCATAAAACATAGTCAGCAAGTTCTTTACAACAAGGCAATCCGCTAAAGCTGGAGCTGCTTTTGAAGAGATACATTTTCCTCTAACCATAAGAACTCTTAGAGATGGAGCTGCATCCTTGAGACTGTTGGAAATGATAATGGTCCCCTCATCCCTGAGACTCATTCGATCAAAGTAAACTTCTGTAACATCTAGATGTCTCGGGATGACTTGGCGGCTGAGAGCAATCCCACCGATTGGCCCAAATCTGTTATTCCTTAAATTGAGTCTTTTCAACATGCCGCCTTGGCTCAAAGATCTTACTAAAGCTTCAACACCTCGGTAACCTATCAAACTTCCAGAGAATTCAAAATCCTCCAGAGCAATGCATTTCTCAACAAGCACTGAAAGTGTCACGGCTGCGTTGTTTCTTGAATTGTTTCGACAGAAATGCAAACACTTAATCCTTTCAATAGATGGAAGAAACTCACAAATGGCTCTAGCAGATTCTCCAGAAATGTTGGTATAGCTGAATTTCAATTCTTCTAGCATTTTCTGAGATTTCAAGAGTGGCCCCAAAAGCACTGAGGCCCTTCTCTGCCGGTTCAACTAGTTCAAGACTCAAGGATCTCAGCACGCACTTTCTGAAAGCGCTTGAAAATATTGACATAACCTTAAGTGCCTTAGCCTCGGATCTTTCAAAGTAAAAATCTTTAAGTTCTACATCTTTTAAAGTTTTCCGGACACCCCTCAAGACTCTACATGCAACACAGGCTGCATTCACTCCAAAACTTTTGTTGCCAAAGCGTATCTTGGTGTATGAAGTCCCGGGTTCTTTTAATGGCCTGAAGAGCTTCCTGGCTAAACATACATCAAGAAATATTCGTTCCCCTGTTGACATATCAAAAACAGTTTCTTTCGTTTCAACCATTTCAGGGTTTCTTTCGTTTCAACCATTTCAGGGAATGCTTCCCTGATGTTAGGGTTTTTTGTCTCGACGGGGCTTCCTCGCTCAAGGGCATCCAAAAACAGTTTGCTTGTTTCCTTGGCATAAAACTGTGCAATAGAGCTACCATCCGCATTCGGGTAAATACTAGCATGGTGATTTGCAGCAGTGAATGCTATCTCTTCTATTTTTTCTGCATGTTCTCCTGCCTTTTCTTCGCACAAAAGACCATGCCTTTCGGAAAAATAGGATTCCGAAGAAAGGCAATTGAACATGTGTAGTACCAACATTGAGCGTCCGAACTCATTTGGAGGCCAGAGCTTCATGGATGAATTTCGCTCTGCATGATTCTGAGTACTTCCCATGACCTTATTAAAAAAAAAAAGTGCTCTGATTCTGTGATCTGTAACAAACCAAAAAATGATTTTGAAGATACATAGATTTGGATACAAACATATTACAATGAATTTCACAAAAATAACGGATTTGCAGGCTAATGATGATGATATACAGCTAAGGACCTTATGTTGCAGTCCGCACACCTGGTGTTTACAGATTAGAACAGTATGAACTGGAAATGTTCCAAGAAGCAATATGCAGCAGACTGGCTTGTTCTAACAGTTATGATATTTTGATTTCAAGACTGGAACAGAACAAAAGAGATATCTGAATCCAATCTATGACATGCATCCGGAATATAGAGCCTCATACGATATATCCCTTTCCCAAAACTGTTGTGATCCTATCAATAAAAATAGGAAACTGGTTCAAAACGGGAATGCAAATGATAGATGGCTCTGTTTGCAATTTATGCCAACCTGTAAGGTCCTTAATTTCAGTACAAAGTAAAGTAAACTGTAACAGCAAATAAGCTAGTGCTTGCTACAAGAGATTCGAACCTGCCACAGTCGTATAATTAGCCGATAGGCTATTTGTGGAAAATTGTCAGCTCATCAGTTTTTTTTTTCTTACTTTTAAACTAAACTAGCAGTTGTACGCTTTTTTTTTTACACTTTTTTTTTTTTTTTCAATGCAATACTGAGCCCATACGAGATTTGATTTTCAGGGAGTAAAATTAGTTTAAAATATTGATAAAGAAAAATATATAAATAAATAAGAAATCATATTTAGTGATTCACTATAAATAAAGCCTAAAGTTATAGTATGTTAATGATTTAATTTTTTAATTATTATAAGATAAAAAATAAAATAAATATTTCTTTGAGTATTATAATTTTTTACTTTAAAATACATGTTTTTAAAATAAATAATAAATTTTCATGTTTCTATTATAAATCATTGAAAATTAGAAGTTTCCTTCTTTATCATAAGGGGTATACACAAGAGGAAGGTATAGACTATGGAGAAACCTTTGCACCCGTTGCTAGGCTAGAAAGAGTAAGAATATTACTTGCTTATGCTGCATACAAAGGATTCAAAGTATATCAAATGGATGTTAAGTCAGCATTCCTAAATGAAATACTTGAAGAAGAGGTATACATTGAACAACCAGAAGGGTTTGTAGATCCAGACAAAAGGAACATAGTATATAAACTTCACAAAGCCTTGTATGGATTGAAACAAGCTCTCAAAGCTTGGTATGAACGACTTCATTCTTATCTAATAAGTATTGGATTCATAAGGACTAGTGAAAACGGTAATCTTTATTTGAAAGAAGATACTGATGCTAACACTTTGATTGCTGAAATATTTGTTGATGACATCATATTTGGAGGCAATGATATGATATGCAAGTCATTTGCTGATGAGATGAGCAAAGAGTTCGAGATGTCTATGTTTGGAGAGATCAATTTTTTCCTTGGTCTACAGATCATTCAACAAAGTGAAGGTATTTTCATTACACAGTCCAAATACATCAAAGAGGTCCTAAAAATATTCAAGATGGAAGATTCCAAACCTGTTGGAACACCGATGGCTATTGGATGCAAATTAACAAAGGAAGACAAGTCAACAGAGGTCAATCAAACTTTGTACAGATCAATGATAGGAAAACTCATGTATGTTGTACACACTAGACCAGATATTGCACATGCAGTAGGAATTGTTGCTAGATTTTCTGCTAATCTCAAGGAATCACATATGACTGCTGTGAAAAGAATTCTAAGATATCTGAAAAATACTGAAGAATTTGGCTTATGGTATAGAAGAGAATGAAAATTTGAACTAAAAGTGTTTACCGATGCTGATTGGGCTGGAAATCTTGATGACCGGAAGAGCACAACTAGAGGAGCATTCTTTATGGGTGATAGAATTGTCACATGGATTAGCAAGAAGCAAGGATGCATCTCTCAATCTACTGCAGAAGAAGAATATGTTGTTGCTGCTGCAAACTGCTCAAACATTGCATGGATCAAACAGTTGATGGAAGATATGCATATGAAAATCTCAGAACCAGTGATTATATATTGTGATAACACCAGTGCAATAAACATTTCCAAGAATTCATTCATGCCTTCAAAGACTAAACACATTGCAATCAAGTATCATTATTTAAGAGAACAAGTTCAAGAAAAAGAGGTGATACTTGAGTATGTGCAATCAAAAGAATAATTGGGTGATATCTTCACCAAGCCACTGCCCAATGATACATTTGAGTACCTGAGAAAGAGACTAGGGCTCAAACCCTTGTCTACCAGTCAGTAAAGGACTAAAGGCTGCATCAGCCTATATATTAACAGAATATCATTCATGTTGATGCAAGAAAATAGATGAACTTCAAAGCTACATCTATATATAGAAAGGTATATATCATAACCGAGCACCAGAGCATATTGTTGTAATGCTGATGGATAAAGGGAAATTCAAAGAATATATTATGGATAAAAGAAAACAATTGTTTGACATAAATGTTAGATATTTGTAAGATATTTGTTTGGCATTGTTGTCAAAGGGAGAGAATGTACCCATATTATCATAAGAAATTATTCATTATCAGATTACTTCAAATAGGGAGAGATCATATCCAAAGGGAGAGAATTTGTATGAAGAAATCATATACAAAGGGAGAGTTGCTAACAAGAGATAGAGACATCAAAGAAGCAGAGAGAAATTGACACAAGAAGAGAACACAACACATCAGTACAAGAAACTCAGAAAGCTGCAAGAATCAAATCTAAGCTAACACAGAGCTTACCGGCGGTCAGACATTTTTATCAATTATCAAAACAAACTGTTTGGTAATTTGATGAATCTCAATAATTGTATTTCATATTGTATTAGAAATAGTATAGTGTGATAATATAGTATGTTGTCATCAATGCCAAAGGGAGAGATTGATGACATGTAACTGATTGAATGTTTGATAATGTTAAGTTGAAGATGATGCAAGACATTAAAATAGTTAATAGTTTGTATTGTCATTGATATCAACTTGATATCATCTGTACGGTCATGTACATAATGCCAAAGACTTCAGAGAATCAATGGAAAAAAGATTATGCTTTCAGCAATACATAAAAGTCAAGTATTCACTAAGTGATAGACAACACTGACGGAGTGCACACCATCAGTAAAGGCAAAGAAAAAGTCACAGTGATACCCGACGAGCAGAAGACAGTGTTGCCCAATGAAACAAAATAATAGAGTTGTCCGACGGATGGAGGTCCCGAAGCTAACTGGAGTTACACCGACGGAACTAGCAGTTGTCACCGACGATGAACTGTAGAATTGACCGACGGAACAGAGAGTTCAGAAAATGACAAAATATCTAGCTGGCAGAGCTTAAGGATAGACTTAACTGGTTGTTTTATTTATTTTATTCAACCATAGTTAAGTAATTGATTTAAAAAATATTTATACAGTTGGCAAAAAGATAACTACGAGATAAATCAGGAGTTAAAGCCATAAATCAGATTGGCTGGATTGTTTTTCACACCAAGAATCAAGAATTAAGGAATATCATGTCTATATAAGAGACAAGCATAATTCATTTCCAAAAATTACAAGCAATCACATACATGGAAGGGGAGTGAATAGAAAGAGGATGCTGAAAAGAAACTGATGAAGGATAACTTCATACAATCTTGATCAATCAAGCTGAAGGAGAGCTAAGGAATTCTGCAGACACCGAAAAACAGTGAAGCATAGCATCACAAAGAAGAAAGTGTGGAGCACAAAGAATTGAATTGATACATTGTTCAAAGAGGTATTATACTTAAATAGATTTGAAAATATGCAATTCAAGTTGCATTAGAAATAGGTCATAATGTTTTAGTTTAACTATTGAAGCATCAAGTGTCTTAAGAGAGTAGGACTTAACCGTCTTCTATAATTGAGGTATATCCTAACAGATTGCCAAAAATGTTGACTCATGAAAGTAGCATTGAAATTGCATAAAGCCTATTGACAGCCTAAGAAGAAGGTTGATTCAAGGATGGTAGCAAGATTTGCCTAAAGCCTATTGATAGTCTTAGAAGGAGGCTGATTCAAGGAGGGAAGTAGAATAGATGCTAGATACTAAGTGATAACCTCTATGTATAAAATCCTCTAACAAAGTCGCACTTAATAGTATGTTTGTAACCTTTAACAGGGTGGCTCCTAACAGGGCTCACTTTAGAAGAGTGAAAATTTGGGGTACTGGTCCCAGTAGTTTTTTCCCTTAACAGGGTTTCCACATTAAAATCCATGTGTTATGTGTGTATGATTTATTACTTTATTGTTTTACATCTCACATATGCATTTCAGGATTGATTGGTATTCTTTGCATATTTACTGAGTATCGGTAAATAAGTTTTACTGCTTATCAGTTATCAAGGAGAACAAGGACAAACAAGGTAAATCAACAGACAGTTAAATAGTATAAGTATTTCATGGCATGCATCTTGTAGGGACTTAATAATCTAAGGTGTATTGATTGGTGGTTAAAGATTAAAGGATAAATTTTTGAGGCCACTAATTCACCCCCCCTCTAAGTTATTCCTAACAAGAACGACCTGACTAGGCCGAAGAAAAACCTAAACTGACTCTAAAAATGAAAACACAAATTGAAAAGAAGAGAAGACAGTAGCAACAAGGCCCTACCTATAATGCATGAGGAGATGGAGAAAACAAAGAACCATTGAGTGCAAGAAAAGGCAACTAGAAACGAACGATGAGGAGGAAGAATGGAGCGTGCGCAAAGAGGCAAGAAGACGCAGATGAGAGAAAAAATCAAGTGAGGGCAAAAGTGACTTGGGCCACTTATATAGCCCATGGGTGACGTCACCCAACTTCGAGGTTTCAGAGGCCGAAACACCGAAAGTCGGGTGGCCTCTTACCCTTTCGATGTTTCAAAGGATAAAACACCAAAAGGTGTGAAGGTTATTTCTTTCAGACTTTTCGGTCTTTCAAAGCCGAAACATAGAAAGGGCCAGGCTTGGCCCTTCGGCCTTTTCGATGTTCTAGAGGACCTGAGGTCCTCCAAAATGTTGAAAGTGTGAAAGTGACGAAAGACACCTTTGTTCTCTCAACAGGCCCCTCCAAAACTTGGTTCAAGGAACAGAGAGAGGGGTAGACCAAAAATCCAAAAAGAAGGGGGCCCCCATGGTTAGAGGACCAAAAAGGGGTGTGTGTTTTGGACCCACAACAAATAGCCTCGACAAAAGGAGGAATGACCGAGGCATTTCTTTATCATTAATACCCTTTTGGATTCTAACTTTGCAGCGGAATAAGAACCAAGAAATGTTCGTGTTGACTATCTTTCAATGACCTCCCAGTCTGAATTTTTTTACTTGTCTCCTTATGTGTGTGTTTACGTGTTTCATTCCTTGACATTTGATTGTGGTGACCAGAATGTTTGTCAGTTGTTCCCAACCTTTGCCATGTGGGCCAGGGCTTCCTGAAAAGAGATTTGTTGTGAGTCCGACATCCATAGCCCCAATAAATATTTCTCCGAGTCCCAATCTAACCTTTCTCCACTATTGGTCAGGCATCCATAGCCCCGGTAGAGGTTGTTATAGTCACCCTTGTATATTTAGTTTGCTAGACTGGAGCTATGTAGGAGAGTTATTTTATTTGAAACAATTTCTAATTTTCTTGCATGAGCCATATCAATACCCTTGATATGTGTAGGTCTATATTCAGGTTCATACTGTCTTCTTTGATCAATTTGAGCAACGATTAGGCTGTGCTACTCGTATTTTATGATTGTAACCGCTTTTCAAGTCATTTTATTTTGTACTTGTTTCTTTTATTTTTGTTCATCATTCCTTTCCTCCTGCTCTTGCATTCACTAGAATTGGGTTCTAGGATCGGTGGGTACCCGAATCAACACGCTAGTGTTGGTCCCACCTGACAAACGCTCAATAAAATAACACTCTTGGGTGTCATTTCCTAGTGTTCTTTGTGATTAGGATGACCGAGCATCAAACATCTTTCTGATTGTCAATGAAAGATACCACCACTTTGACTTTAGGAACGTTCTCTGCACTGTATGTTTCTTTGGAGAATTTAACTAAGAAATATCTCTGCTCCAATTTAAGGACCACTTGGAATGAATCCAAGACACACAGACCCAAAGAAAAAAAAAAGGCAACAAGCCCTGATAAAAGAGGGGAACAACCACGGATGGAAGAGACAAACTGACAATGGGAAAATGATAGAAAGAAAGAAAAGAACATAAACAAAGGATTAAAGGCAGTCCCTCTTAGGACCTGAAATAGTGTTTGAGGAATTTCCCATTGAATGGAAATGGCATTAACTCTTTGTCTAAGGTACTAATCCTGAAAGTGTTCTCCCCCAAGATCTCTGATATCTGGTAGGGGCCTGTCCACAATTTTTGAAATTTGATGTGGCTGCCTGAATTTTCTTTTGCCTTGTCCCACATGAGGATAAGGTCAGAGATCCTGAAAGCTTTAATGGTGGCCCTCTTATCGAACCACCTCTTGACAATGGCCTAGTGATTTGACATGTGCTCTAGGGACAAATTTCTTTTCTCCTCCAGGTTGATGAGGTTCACGAGTCTAACCTGCACTCGATCTTTGCCTCCAACGTACTGATCCATAAATCTCAAATTTGGGATTTTCAAGTTCATAGGGAAGACTGGTTGCAAGCCATAGACCAATTGGTATGGGGATGTCCCCAAGAAATTCATAATCCTCACTCGGTCTGTCCATAAAGCATATTTGAGTTGCGTATGCCAGTCCTAGGGACTATGCCATTACCTTGTGCATAATAATTAGAAGAGAAATGAGGACTACCTGGTTTTCAAAGGCCCATTGCATGAGCGAGGCAGAAGAAAAAGAGGGAGATTTTTCCCATATCAGATAGAATGACATCCAAAACTTGGTTATGATGCGCTCCTCTAAGAACTCGGTTACCACTTCTGTGGTGCAATTCTTCAGTGCCTGAGCCTCCATCAAGCATGTGTAGTAATCGGTTGCCGTTAGGATGAACTTGTGACCTATAGATGAAGGGGGGTTAATCACTCCAACAAAGTCCAAGCCCCATTGGGTGAACAAATGCACCTCATATACTAGTTGTAAGGGCATCGCCAGATTTCTCTCTCGATTTGCGCTTGTTTGGCAAGTGTGGCATGATCTTACGTATTCGCTTCTGTCTTTGAGCAATGTTGGCCAAAAATATCCCGCCCTTAAGATTTGGTGATCAGTTGCCTCAGTTGACCCGTGTCCTATACCACATCTGTCATGAAAAACTTCTAGGACTTGTTTTGCTTTGAACCTATCTAGGCACCTCAGGTACATGACTTCATAATTATGTTTATACAACTAACCATTCTTCAGCATGTAGGAGTTGCTTTTGATTTTCAAAGCCCTTCTCTTTGAGATATTAATCCCCTCTGGGCAGCAATTTTGTAGTAGGTGTAAGACTAGAAAAAGGCCTATTTAGCATATCTAGGGGACCACAAACCCTAAATAACATGCTAACCTATCTAACCTATCATGAAATCCACTTAAAATAGGGATTCATAAAAATAAATCATAAAACTCTAAGAACCCCCTTTAAATGAAGCTCCCATGTCCTTTCTTCTCCATAATCAGATTAATGTTTGCTCTTTGACAATAACAAGATTGCACAAAGACTCTTGGAAGCATAAAATTTGTAATGAAAATACTAGAAGATAGTGGTCTAACCTTGAATGAGAGAAATGTCCTCAATTTATAGAAAATGAGACACATTTAGGTGAGATTGCATAAAATAAATGCACCAACCAAGATTTTGGTTGGTAGGATGTTTGGAAGCAT
>MU223955.1:22060-41170 GCA_018584345.1 Thuja plicata | reverse complement strand
AAGGTTCATTAATGGAGCCCCTAAGGTCATTAATGAGGTGTAAGAGCCATTAATGCCTTGGGAATTAATGAGGGATGGGCAAGAGGGAATATCCATTAAGGGTTATTAATGAAATTCATTTAAGAGGTATGGGAGGGTGTAAGGCTCAACTTGGCAAGTTGGTCCTTAGAGAATTCATGCTTGAGAAAGTTGACTTTCTCAAGTGGGTTGAGTTGTTAATCATTCCTTAATGGAATGTGACAACATTAGGAGGTGGGTTAGGATTAGAATTAGAATGAGGATTAAGTTAGCAAGGGTGGAATGGGTTGAGATGGGTTAGAACCCAAGGTAGAAGTGGTTGAGATAGGTTTGGTTGGGGTTAAGGGAATATAAATGAAATGAATTAAACTTATTTAATTCATTTAAAATATATGAATTAATTATTTAAGCATTTTATTGCCTTTTAATAATTAAGGGGACTATAGCCATTTTAACTAAATTAAATAGGCTAGGGGAATAGGTTGTTTTGCAAGTGGGTAATTGATTTAGGGATTTATTTAATTCCTTTATAATTAAATACTATAGCCATATTTGATTTTGATTTGATTTAATTGGTTTGAATTGATTTGAATTGTATGGCTATAATAGTTAATTTGATTCAGTCATAAAAATCACCTAGGATACTAAATTTGATTTAAAAATGAATTATGCCAAAGTAACATTGTCATGACATAATTGGGGGTATGATCACACTTAGGGAAAATAGGGCATATAGTTGGAATAGACCTAATTTAGGTGGTTACATTTTCCCCTCTTTGAATTGATGTGCAAGCAGCACATTGATTCAAAGAAAGTTTTCAATTTTGACTTCAGAATGTTTGAGAATTCTATTCTTGGTTGTCAAACAAAATGTTGATGAGATCAGTCTCACACTTGATCAAACTAAACTGATAGAAATTGATTTTGAACTTGATTTTCGTATAAAGATCAATAAAAAGATTCTAAAGATACCAATTCTAAACTTGGTTGTCATCCAAAGATTGGTAATACTGATTCTAAACTTGGTTGTTGTCCAAAAGTCAGTATGAAACTGCCAGGAGCTTAATAAAAATCTTTTAAAATGAGGAAACACAAGATATCCATCTTATGAGAACCAAAGCTTTCTATCCAACAGTTCTGACTTAGTCAAGGAAAATGTTATGCCCCTAGTTTGTTTGATAATGAAGTCACTTTAATGTTGTTTCAAGCAAAGATTTAATTGATGATAGTGTGACCATGCCCCCTCGGGAATGAAATCGAAGGAAAAGAATAAATCCCTCAGTTGAAAGAACATATCAATTGCATGGAACGGGTAGAATAAGCAAGAATGGATTAGAAGAAGTGAAGAAATGAAGGTGTGTTAAGAGTAAACACACGAATACCAAGTTAATCACATTGAAAAGGTGACTTTGATTTTGTTCCCGATTGATCAAAGATTTTGGGAAGTACGGGTATGTAAAATATCTTGGATTTCAGAAGAATTAAAAATAGAAAGGAGTTTGAGCTCAAATCCTTATGTTGTTCTTTCAAAAATGCATCATGCAATCTCTAAATGCAGCTACATGTAGACTCTTAGGACTTTGTCACTGGTATGCAAATGTATAGTTTTTTATCATCATTGGGCACTCTTTCAGAATGGATACCACCTGATAGTACAACCAACACTAATACCCATTGATATTATGATAATATGAATACTATATTTTATTGAAATGTCAGAAATAGACTTAGGCATCAAGGCATAGATGCCAGGATAACAAAATAGTCACCTTCCTTTTAATATACCAGATTCTGATAAGGCAAGATATTGGACCCGCAATGACCTTGAAAATTCATATCCTTGGGTACATTATGATTCGTATACCTTAGTGAGAATCTAGATCCAAAAATAGACAAGGAAATTGTTTCAACCTCACCGTTGTTTACACATAACAAAGATTGAGATATATGCAGCTATCCACCCATAGTAGCAACTCTTACCATAAACATCTAAGTTAGGTGAAATTTATAGGATCATTTGAAACAATCACCATACGTAGAAATTCAAGAAAACATTATGCCCCCTATCCTTGTGACCCTTTGTCTTTGCACAGACGTCATTGAGTAACTAAGAAGACATAATAAATCATCAATTTTGAATCAATCAAATAAAATTTATAATTACTTAGATGCCCCTAGTTGAAAACATCATCAGAACATAAAAGAATCATAATCAAACCAATAGAAAACTGTGTGTTTAATAAGTACTTGTTCATTCACATACCAAACATAGCAAAGATTCATCAATTAGAAAATTGGAATATAAGCAATATGGTGTTCCATATCCATGCATTGATAGAATAATCTGTTCATATTTGCGATCCAATATAGCCTTGTAGGAACTCTATTACTGTAAATGTCATGTCTAGATACGTGATGTTTGAAAATACACCCTTGTTTTGAAAACTGACATTCATTTGTATGTATCAAGAAACATTGTGTTCGTGAGGCAAACCATCCTAGAGAAACCTAGCAACCGCAACTTACCATGCCAACAAATATGCCCCCAGTTCAGAATGACTTATTCCTAAGATGTAAATGTAGACAAATCCCAAGCAAGGATAAGATAGCCATTTAGAAAAATGAAGTCAGTGTATGAGTAAGGTAAAATTATGAAGGCCTAGTATCAGTAGTGCATCGATAGATGGAGCACAGAACACAAGTGATGCTTGATTGCCAGGTTTTCACCACTTGGCAAGATCTTTTCTTTTCTTTTTGCTACCAAGATGCCTATTTTACCAGGTGCTCATCAAGGCACTTTTCTCTTTCTCAATTTTTTTTTTTTGCTATTTTTTCTTTTTTGAATGTTTTTGTAGTATCAAGGCGCTTGTTTGCCAGGTTTTCACCAAGGATACCCTTTTCTGTAGGACCTTTTCCATTATTTTTGGATTTCTTCAGGATCAATTTTTTGAATGTTTTTGGTATTTTACAAGAACTTTTTGTTGTACAAGCTCTGCTAGCCAATCATCAAGCATAGAACCACTTCAAATGTAGAGTGTTGATAGGATCTGGAAGAATGTCTCCCTTAGGTGTAGCCAGTTGATAAGCTCCAGCCCCAAAACCAGCCCCAAAAGTAGCAGTGATAACATATGGTCCCAGCCAATTAGGTTCAAATTTTCCTTTCTGCTCCCTGTTTGGTTGGTTCTTAGGATTCTCCTTTAGGACAAGATCTCCTAGTTCAAATTTGCATGGTTTGACCTTCTTTTTGTCACCTTTGGACATACGTTCTTGATAAACTTTGAGGTGATCAAATGGTTGTTGTCTACGCTCATCTAGTAGGTCTAGAGAATTCACCCTATCTATGTGGTACTACTCATCAGTAACAAGACCTTGACAAGATATCCACAAAGATGGGATTTCAACCTCAATGGGTAGTACTGCTTCAACGCCATAGACTAGAGAAAATGGCGTGGCTCTAGTTGGTGTTCGGATGCTTGTTCTATAGGCCCATAGTGTCGGATTTAGTTGTAGATGCTAGTCTCTGCCAGACTTACTCATAGTTCTGTAAAGAATCTTGAGAATATTCTTGTTAGATGCCTCAGCTTGTCCGTTACCTTGAGGGTAATACATTGAGGAGAAATGTTGAGTGATATGGAGCTGTTCACAAAGGTCATCAATGTCTTGGTTTTAAAATTGGCCCCCATTGTCTGTTAAAATTGAAGAGGGTATCCCATATCTACAAATAATATAGTTCAGAATGAACATAGCCACCTGTTTGCTAGTGGCTTTGATTAGCAGCATGGCCTCGACCCACTTTGTGAAATACTTAGTGGCCATAATCATAAACTTGTGTTCATTTGAAGAGTTGGGATATATTTGTCCAACCAAATCAAAGGCCCATTGCTGAAATGGCCAATGTGTTATGAAAGGTATAAGTTCTCTGGCAGGAGCATGGATAAGATTTCAATGTGTCTAGCATTTAAGATAGGCTTTTGAAAACTGAATAGCATCTCTCCATGGTAGACCAATAATAGCCTACTCTAAGCAGTTTCTTGGCTAATGAAAAGTCATTCGAGTGTGATCCACATACACCTTCGTGGACTTCTTTTAATGCTAGATCAAACTCTTTGAGTTCTAAACACCTAAGAAGTGTACCATTGAGACCGCATCGATATAGGTTGTTATTTATGATGATGTAATGTGATGTTGTCCTAATCAGGGATCTTTTCTCATTTCTGGATAGATTATTAGGGATAGTTTATTCAGACAGGAAAGCAATGATATTGGCATACTGAGATTGGTCTGGGGTATTCAAAGCACATATTACCTGGTACTCAGGGGTATCAAAGGTAGGATAGGATAGTTCTTCCACCAAGAAGTCATAGCAGAATTTATTTTCTTCTAGTTGTAACATGGACGCCAAGGTAGCCATAGCATCTGCAGCTTTGTTCTCTGATCTTGGTATCTATTGGAAGGTGATAAAGACAAAGTATTTCTTCAGGTCATCAACTAGTTGCTTGTAGGGCATCAAATTTTCATCCTTTGTTTGATAATCCCCATTGACCTGATTGATAATTAGTTGGGAATCACCATATACGTGTAACTCTATGATCTTCCATTCCATAGTGAGCTTAAGGTCGTTTACCAATGCATCATATTTTGAAATATTGTTGGTGCATGGAAACATCAATTTGTAAGATTTAGGGATCTTGTATCCTTGAGGAGTTATGAATAGGACCCCTGCTCTAGAGCCTTGTTGAGTGAATGAACCATCAAAGTACATCTTCCATGGATATTTAGTGAGATGCATGATTGTTTCATCAGGGAATTCAATGAGTAAAGGTTCATTATCCGGGAGTGGTGAATCAACCAATTGATCTGTAATGACTTGTCCTTTGATAGCTCTCTGTTCTACATATTCAATGTCAAACTCACTTAGAATTAGGACCCATTTTTCCAAACGTCCTGTTAATGTTGTTATGCTTAAAAGATACTTTAGAGGATCACTCTTAGCAATGAGCTTTACTGTATGAGAGAGCATATAGTGCCTCAATTTTTGTGATGTGAAGATGACTGCTAAGCATGCATTTTCAATAATGCTGTAATTGAGCTCATAGGAGACCAGTGTTCTACTAATGCAATAGATAGCCCTTTCGTTCTTGGTTTCATCCTCTTGTGCCAGCAATACTCCTAGGGATGTAGATGTAGCTTAAATGTATAGGAGTAGGGGCTTTCCACGAATAGACGCCATAAGAATAGGAGGAGTTTCTAGGTATCCCTTTAATTCTCTTAAGTTTGCTTCACAATGTTCATCCCATTTGAAGGTAACCCCTTTATGTAATAACTTAGTAAAGGGTTGTGCCCTATCTGCAAGTTGGGACATGAATCTTCTGATGAACTGAAGTCTCCCTTGTAGTGTCCTCATTTGACTGATGTTACATAGAGGAGCCATCTCTAGTATAGCCTTAACTTTAGTGGGGTCTACCTCAATTCCCTTTGCTGAAACAATGAATCCTAGGAGCTTCCCTGATTGGACCCCAAAGGCACATTTCTTTGGGTTGAGCCTAAGTTGGAACTGTTCCATTCAATCCAATATCTTTCTTAGGTCAGTAATGTGAGTACTTCTCTCTTTGGATTTAGCCAATGTGTCATCCATGTAGTCCTCCATGTTTTTGTTCATCATGTTATGGAATATAGTTGTCATGGCTCTTTGATATGTCACATCGGCATTCTTTAACCTGAAAGGCATGGCGTTCCAAAAAAAAAGGTGCCCCATACGCATTTGAATGTAGTCTTCTCTTGATCTTCAAGGGAAATTTTTATTTGATTATAGCCCGAGAATCCATGCATTAATGAATACATCTAGAATCCTATTGTAAGGTCTATGATCAGGTCAATGTTAGGTAGAGGGAAGTCATCTTTTAGAAATTCTTTGTTCAAGTCTCTGAAGTCCATATAGATCCTGATAGATTTATCAGATTTAGACACGGGGACCACATTGGAGATCCATCCTGCATAGGCAATGACTCGGATAAACCCAGCTTTCAACAACTTTTCTAGCTCTATGTTTACTAATAATGCAACATGAGGATGTATCTTTCTAATTTTTTGTTTTACGGGCTTGATCCTGTGAGCTATAGATAAGTAGTGCATGATTAGATTAGGATCTAGCCCTGGCATATCTGTATAGGACCATGCAAAGTCGATCTTCTTCTCTTCCAGGAACTCTGTGAACTATGTCTTCTCTCTTTCTGATAAAGATTGTGCAAGGTGGACTATTTGAGGATGCTCAATAGTGCCCAAATTTACTGGCTGTGTTGGTTCAATTAGTACTGAAGACATTTCCTAAAAGTGCTTAGGGAGGATATCAAGAGTCTCATCCTTTAGTGCCTCAGAGAGGTACCATTGGATACATCTTTTTTCTTTACTATTTTGGGATCTGATATTGCCACACAGTGGTTTTCACCATTGGTCCTCTTTTTCATTTTATTTTTTAGTTTTTGACTAAGAAACCTAATATCCTCCTGTGACATGTTCTCGCTCCTTGCATTGGTGGAAGAAGGGTAAGGTTCACAATTATTGAGATAACAAGATAGGGTGTGATCATTAGGAAAGTCAAGGATAGGAGTAGGATCTATTTCAGTCCAATCAATTAGGTCTAGAAGTACCGATGTTAGGGAGTCAGATTCTGGGAAGGATAGCATCGTGTTAGCATCAAGACCATTAACTTACATGAAATGATTTGTTAAGTTAATTTCTTCAATATTTAGATCAATAAGAGTGAGATCATCATTAAAAGGGTCATTGTTAGTTATATGCGAACCAAACTCTAGTGACTCGTCAGTAGAAATCTCATCATCGTCTCTCTGTAAAAGGAGGCTTCTTTCTTGTAGCCTATGAAATTCATCTAGACTTATGTATTCACTAGTTTATCCATCAATGATTGGGGGAAGGAACTCTTCTTCTACTTCAGGATTATCAGTGTCATTAGGAGGAGCATCAGACTATTTACAAGGAGCTGAGGGTGCCACAAACATGTGAATTGTATCTATTCCAATATCTCCAGTGGCAACAGATAGCTCTTCCCATTCATAGTCATGAGAGTCTATTATTTCATCATCAGATCTGTTTAAGTATTTAGCAATGGTTATCTAATGTACCCGGTTAGCCATTTTTAGATCAAAGTGTGGTAGATCTAGGACATATGAAATTATGACCAATTGCCCCCAGTTAGGATGTAAATCCTATTGTTGGGGTGTCTCTTGAGTAATTGTTGCTATGGTGTCTCCTACCTCTTGAATGGGAGGTTGTGTTAGTAAAGGGGTGTGAAGATCTTGTGGTACCTCAAAGCTGGGTACATAGCATTCTCCTTGGCAGTTGGTATCCTGTGTGCCAACATGAAACAATCTCTCATAGGACCACTGCTCTACTTCATCTGTTTCATCACTCCCTTTATCTGAGTGTGGACTCTCTTTTGAAGCAGGTTTATCAGTTTTAGTATTAAAACCAAGTCATGTTTTATCTCTGGTATTCTGAAACTCCATGGGTATAGGTTCAATAAACCCTCGTCTTGTGTCATTTAGAGGTCCCTTTCCTTTGTATACCATCTATTTGAGGAAATAATATCCCTTTCCATACTATTCTGGGGATATCTTCACATGTTTGACCTCAGCCTCTATCGGTTCTCCTTTGTAAAGCCAGTCCAAGACAACCTGTTCTTCTGTGTTATCTGAAGAAGATGTGGATGCCTTTACCATGCCAGTTGCTTTGTGTACTTCTGGCTCTTTGGATATTGTAGGTGTGAATGTTGAGGAAGGTTTTCCATAGGATCTTGGTGACACTGGAAGTTCTGTCAGTGAGGGAGTCATGTCCAGCTTGTACTCTCCCATACTTGTTTCTTCAAGTTTCAAGGTTTTGCTAAAACTCTTCATAACCATGTCCTTGGTAGTTTCAGGAGCAACTGCATCCATAGCCTCTTTGTTGTGTGGGATCATGCTACCTACTTTGATATTGTTGCAAGTGTAGTTAGCGTCTGCAGGAATCATCACTTCCACCCCATTATGTGGGAATGTTATGCATTGGTGGTAAGTGGATGGTACAACTTGCATTTCATGAATCCATGGTCTCCCTAATAAGATATTGTAGGCCAATGACAGATTTAGGACCTGACACGTGACATTCCTCTTAAACGGTCTGACTCTAATAGGTAAAACAATAAGACCTCTGGAGGATCTTTCTTCCTCATCATAAGCTTTGATGGTTATCTTTCTTCTAGAGTCAATTGTTTGTTCTGAGAGACCTAGTCTCTTGATTAGATCCAGTGTATAGATATTCAATCCTGCACCTCCATCTATCAACATGTGTCTAACACGGGATTTATGAAAAAGGACTTCAATATGGAGGGGTTGTTTATGTGGATGTGTCAATGACTTATCATCCTCTTCAGAAAAGGAGAGGTAGTGTGGCGCTGAGATGTGACTTACCATCGCTTGGAACTTATTTATATCAATATCTTTTGGAACATTAGCAGTGTGTAGAGCTTTTTCTAGGATTTCCCTATGTACTGTGGATATTTTGAGCAACTCAAAAATGGAAATTTTGGTAGAGGTTCATTGAAATTGATCTACCAAGTCATATTTTTCTCTAGGAATAGTAACCACATGTTTTGATGCTGGTTTAGAATTAGTTACAATAGGAAATTTGGATGTTGATGTTGGTTTTTGAGGTCCTTTGATTGTGACCTATGCTTGGCTCCGTGTTAAGACATTTGAGTGGAATGAGGTCCACCTTTGATTGTGACCACATTGATGGATTCGGTTTTAATGTCAAGCATATTGATCACATTGTCATTCTTAGAATAGGTGTAGTTTACCTCATTACTCTTCCCTTTAGATGTTTCTCCTTGATCGTAATTAGGAAAGGGTTTGTTGAATGCTTTATGATCCTCAGTGATAGTGTGTCCATCTACTTTGATATTACCTCCTTCAATGAGGTCTTGGATGACATGTTTAAGCTTGAGGCAATTATTAGTCTTGTGTCCCTTGTTTATGTGGAAGACATAGTAGGAATTATCATCCCACCACCTGGGTTTGACCATTGGTTCCCACAGTTTGGAATCTAGGATTGTAAGAACTTTGTTATCCAATAGTGTTTTAAGAACAGTCTCAAGAGGCTCTCCCAAAGGAGTGAAAGTTCTTTGAGGTTTTGAAGTCCATTAATGACCCTTGTTATTATCATTCTTTGCTTTGGGTATGGGAGTCATTACCTTAGCATCCTTGCTTGCTTGCATGCCATTGGTTAGATTAAATACCTCAGGTTTAGGATTAATGTCAGAGGCATCAACCACTCCATCATTAACAACATTTTTGTTTTTTTTCCACCATTTAGGCTTGGGGTTGGAGTTGTTTTTCTTGTTTTCATTTTGAAGGGTGATCTCTCCCCTTTTGACCATGACTTCCTCAATATGGAGGGAATTTTTAATCATTATTTCGAAGCTTGGAGAGTCTTGCATTTGTAAAGCGCAGTTCAACTCAAGCACTAGATTATTAATGAATATCTCCATCTTCTCTGTTTTGGGAATGGCCCTTGAATATCATGCAAAAATCTTCCTCCATCATTGTAGGAAGTGTGTAAATGATTCACCAGTTCTTTGTTTGGTATTACATAGGTCCATCATAGTTACATCATGTTGGATGTTGTAGGAGTAATGTTAGATGAATCACTGGATTGACTCCTCGAATGTCTTGACCTGAGGGTTTAGTTTTGAGAACCACTCCATGACATTACCTCCTAGACTTCCTAGAAATAGTCACATGAGGTAAGTAGGTTCGTGCATGTATTCTATGCTAAGAGCACATAATTCTATCACATGGTTGTGTGGGTTAGTTTCTCTCATGTATTTGTCATACTTTGGTGTTGCCACATTCGGAGGAAATGGGACCATAGTGATACTTTTGTCAAAAGGAAATGGACAAATGGTGTCCAAAGAGTATTTTGTTTTGGGTTTCTCTTTCTCCTGTTTGAGGTTTGTCAGCTCTGTTTGCATCAAATTGAGTTGTTTGGTGAGAATAGATATAGGATTTGGTACCTCCTTTTCCTTGAGTTGTTCTACATCATAATATTTAGGCAATTTGATGCCTGTGGAAGCTAAATGGAGGAAGTATTTTTCTTTATCCTCATCAATCATCCTTTCCATTATTTGGTGGAACCTCTTGCTTTTTTTGAGTTTTTCATATTCTTCTTTAGTGATTTCTTCCTCACTGACGAATTCAAATAAAGGAAGTTCAAACTTGGGTTCTTCTTCTTCATCAGTATCTTTGGGCTTTTGGTATTTTCCATTATTATATTCCTCAAAGGCCTCACTCCATCTATGAGTGTCGCTATCCATTTGAGGGGAATCTAGATCGATCAGGGAACTACGAGAAGTTTCTCCTTGAAATTGTTTTAGGAGGCACTTTCGATCCTTTAGATGTGTACTTATTGCGTCTTGTGTTAACCATGAAGTTGTTTCTCAACTTTTGTCGATGTTTCCCAATAGTGCAAGTGAGAGTTTTAGATTGTTCAAGTGGGTGTGTCTAGGTAAAAGTAATTGTTTGTTTATGGTGGACATAAATGACTCCAGTGTCAAAGGGTTAAAATGCCCTGATAGTGAGTTGGGAACCAAGTTGTTGGTAGAAAGTGGGTAGACCACACATATTGAACTGATCGTGAAAGTCTGACTAAGCATGCAAGGTAGACATTTTGAAAAAGTTTTGAAAATACAACAAGGAGACCAAAAAAGACAACAGGAACTAGCTAAAGAGCTAAAAGGGTATCCTAATCAATTGAGACTTTCTAAGATTTTATCTTGCAAAATCCCACTATCCTGAATGTGAGCTCCCAGATGCGAGCCTCTGATGACACCAGATGCGAACCTAAATCCTAGATGCAACTGTTTGCTGACATCAAAAAAATTTAACATCAAAAACTACCACCATTCTTTACATCTTGAAAATTTGCCTTTAAAGAATGAGAGAGCAAATTTAACATCAAAAACTACCACCATTTTTTAGATTTTGGGATTGGGCGACTATGTGACTGCATATAATCTCTTTATCGCAGACCTCTGTCACTAACCCATAGTTTATTTCAAGACATTGCGACAATACACTTTCTTTCCTCTTCTAACCTGAGTCACCATCTCGCGATCACGCGACCCTACAGAAATTATAATCACGCATAGTTAACACTAACTCATTATTTTTTCTGAGACCTTGCGACTAACCGTTACCTTTAACCCTTCACGGTTATCTCCTATTCGTCGAGCGCTTTCATTTCATTTCAAGACTATGTGACAATCCAAGTCGCCTGATCGCTGAATAGAAAATCTGAGTATTAAATTTTATCATGACAGGTTATATGTGCCCCTTTTCTCATCTGACAACTGCGCGACATACCTTAATCACCAAGTCGGGAGGACTTTTCCCTTCGGGCACTTTTGTTCTCAGACTTTGCAACCACCGTTGGATCCTCTAATCTCTTTATCTGATGGCTGTCGCTTAATCACCATAAATTCCTTGATACCCTTAAATCTTTGTCAGACCCCGCGACAAAAGGAAAAGCACAGAGTCTTGTTGTCGCTAATTCCATTCTCTCCTTCTAGTGACCATGCGATAAACCTTTAATAACCATTTGCCTTATGACACATGTCACAAAGTCATTTGTTCACTTATCACTTAATGGAAAACTAAGTCATCAATCTGAAACTGGCGACAACCCGACTTCGCTTTACTCTAAACCTCAGATGGTCAGTCGTGAAGTCTCGGTCAAAATCTCTTAACCACCGTTCCCTCTCGAGACTATGTGACTGAAGGCTTTGCCTAACCTTTAAACTTGGATTCTCTTAGCAATAATGCAACATGAGGTAATCGCAAGGTCTGAAGACATTTCAATAACTGTTGAGAATTCCTCACGATTACCTAACTAATCAGTGGGTCCCCTCCGCATAATGCTTTATTACAAAGTTATCTTGCGACCACATGACATAAAGAAATTGTAGAGTCCCGTAATGCCAAAGGAATATACTAAATTTAAATGAGACCATGCGACAAAAGCAAATCGCCAGGTTGGGAAGGATTAGGGAATATTCGTTTGGAGTAACGCGACAAAGTGATTTGATTAAAACACATGACTTAAGTGGACTGAAAAGGCAATAGTGAAACAGAAGTGACATGACTTAGGGTTTGTTTTTCAACTTTTAACACGTGGAAGGCTTAGGGTTTTCAGGGTTTTTTTTCAAATCGAGTTAGGTTTAGACCTAAAAACCTAAAAAATTGACACAGGTAAAGAAAAAAGAACGAGTGATAGCTAACTAAAACACCAGAGCACAAAAAAAAGAACAGAGAACCAGGAAAACTGCCAAAACAAGGAAAACAACCAACAATGGCTCTAATGAGGATTGGCTAAACAAGGTTTATGACAAAGAACCACAGAATCTCTAGTTGCAGAACACCCTTACAACGGAGCAAAACCCTAAAACAAAAAGGGAAGTATGTATAGAACTTACAAACAAGGGAAGGGAGAAGAACATATGATACATATTTACTTGTGCACTTCTAAACTTTCACTCAAAGAAAGGCTTCAAAAATTTCCCATGCACAGGCAACTCAAAGTTTTCTCCTTCCATACTTTTCAACAAATATGAGTCTTTGCCAAATTTTTCTGCAATAATGAACGGTCCTAGCCATAAAGACTCAAAATTCTTATGTTTTCCTTTGTCCTCTGCCCTTGCATTCCATTGGAGAACTAAATCATCAATTTGGAACTTTCTCTCAGTAGCCCTCCTGTCAAATAGATATTTCATTTTTTGTTGTAGCTTCATATTTTCTCTCTGACTATTTCTCCTTACTTCATCTTATTCAATCAACTGCATCATTCTATTTTGCATATTATCAGAGACATCTAAATGTTCCTCTTGTATGAATTGGCAAATGGGCAACAAATTGTTAATAGGCAATCTCGCTTGCAAAACATACACCAACTCAAAAGGAGATTGACCAGTTGCCTTTTTAAGTGTTACCCTATCATCCCAAAGAGCTAATCTCAACTTTGTATGCCATGTTCTTTTATTTTGTTCCAGAGTCATCTTCAATATTTTCAATATGCTTTTATTACTAGACTCAGCTTGTCCATTGGCCTATGGATGATATGGGGATGAATATGATATTGTAATCCCATACCCTTCACAGAAACTTATCATTTCTTCTGATCTGAAACTCATAGCATTGTCCATTATTAATTTATTAGGCACTCCAAATCTAGTCAAAATATTTTCTAATAGAAATTCAGTAACCACCTTACTTGTTGCTTTCCTTGTGGGGATAGCTTCAATCCATTTAGTAAAATAATCTGTGGCAAATAAGATCCAACTATGCCCTATACTAGACTTTTCTTGAAATTCACCAATAAAATCAATCCCCCACATTGCAAAAGGAGCTTCAGCACTCACCGGGTTGAGCAATAGAGCACGTGCAAATTTCAATTTATTGGAGAACCTCTGACATGGTTCATATTTCCTGACATGTGTATAAGTATCTTTGAACAAAGTAGGCCAATAATATCCTGCCCTCAAAATCTTATGGGCAGTGGTTTTAGCATAAAAGTGACCTCCACACTGTCCTTCATGCATCTCAATTAGAACTTTCTTAGCTTGATATTTGTCAAGGCACAGCAACAGCAAACCATTCTTATCTTTCCAAAACAAATCTCCCTGAATCAGGATATACCTTTGAGCTTGCAATTTCAAACTTCTCTTTTGATTATCAGACAAATAATCAGGACACTTAGCATTTTTTAGGAAGAAAACAATATCAGTGTAATATGGTTGCCTCTCTATACTAGTAATGGCTTGGTGATGTGCTCTTGTCTAATTTGATTTTACTAAATCCAGGTTTTCTTCATTCATAAGTTTAGCCAAGCCTTGACCTCTTATCAATTTGGTGATATTGATTTCCAAATTGAACTCTTGAATCCTTGTAATCCATTTACATCTCTTACCAGTGACCTTTGACTGTGTAAGGATATCTTTCACTGCTGAATGAGGAACATAGGCCTACACCTTGGCACGCACCAAATAGGGCCTGAAAGACTTCACATCCTTTACCAATGCATATGCTTTCTTTTTCATTATTTCATAGTTAAGTTCTGCAGCTTGCAAGGATTTACTATAAAAGGCTATGGGATGTTCAAATCCTTGCTCATCTTTCTGAAGAAAAATTGCAGTAATTGTATGAAATGATGCAAATGAAAACAGGGAGAAAGGCTTAGTGTAATCTGGGGATTTCAACACTGGAGCTTCCTGCACTGCCTTCTTTATCCTTTCAAAAGCTTGTTGGGCCTCATCACTCCAAATAAACTTAGTAGCTTTTTTCAGCAATTTCACAATGGGCTTCACAATTTCAGCAAAATTGGCTACAAATCTTCTGACAAAGTTGATCTTTCCTAAGAAAGATTGTACACTTTTCAAATTTTTCGGGGCAATTACCTTCTGAATTGCTTCTACCCTCTCAGGGTCTATTCTTACCCCTTCTCTAGATACTATATGTCCAAGCAACTTTCCCTCTTTAACTGTGAAATGACATTTCTTAGGGTTTAATGAAACACCATATTCTAATGCTTTATTAAAAATCTTACCCAAATGATCACAATGATCACTAGCCCTCTTCGAATATGCAGTTAAGTCATCTTGGTAAATAACCATGAATAAATCAATAAACTCTTTGAAAGCAACATCCATGGCCCTCTGAAAAGTTGCACCTACATTTATCAAACCAAAAGGCATCCTGATATACACATATGTTCCCCATAGAGTAGTGAATGCAGTTTTATATTGCTCTGACTCTTTGACTAAAACTTGGTTGCAACCCAAAAAACCATCCATCATTGACAACAATTCACAACCAGTCACCTTATGCAACATTGCTTCCTTATTGGGCAGTGAATAATTATCCTTCAATGAAGCAATATTGAGATTTATGAAATCAACACATAATCTGATGTCACCATTTTTCTTTCTAACTGGAAATAGATTTGATACCCATGTTGAATGTCTAATAGGTTGGATTATCCCAGCCTCCTTGAGTTTCATCAATTCCTGTTGCATTTTGGGAGCCAACAAGGGATTAATGGGCCTTTGTTTCTGTCTAAATGGCTTGACATCTGATTTCAGAGGAATCTCATGTTGGAAAAGGTCCTCTCTATATGCTTTCAAGTCATCATATGACCAAGAAAAAACATGCTTGTATTTTCTCAGTACCTTGATCAGATTTATACTTACATGAGAATCCAAACCTTTTCCTATATAAACTATCTGAGGACTGTTTTCTGATCCTAAATTTATTTCTTCCAAATCCTCAAGGTTGGCATTGCTTATCTTTGCTGAATCATTTTGCTGAGTTATAAACAATTCCTCAAGTTCAACCAAACCTTTAGGAATCTGATTAGAACTTAATTGGACAACTTCATTTCCCAAGATGTAATCCTTTCCATCATCTGATTCTAATAAGGAACTGCAGTCTATGCTCTGGTTTTCATACTGATCCAAACATTGCATGAACCTCAGAATATCTTGATCATCTTGGAAAACTTGCCAGCTATATATGTTATCCAGGACAATAGGTCTTGTCTTAACTTTGAGTATTGATACTCCATGTAGGGTCAAATCATCATTTTTCAAAGCAACATTTTCTAGAAAATCAGCCATAATATTCTTTGACCTTTCCAACCAAGTTATATTAAAAGAATCAAACATCTCAAGTTGATCCCAAATAGCATGTTTGTACATTTTCAATCTGTCATTTTTTACAACATATTTGGCTCTGACTTGTGCTACCACTAACTCAGAGTCACCATAAACCTTTAAACATTTTATACCATGTTTGGTAGCAATTTCAAGTCCTAAAAATAAGGCCTCATATTCTACAGTATTATTAGTACACTGAAAAGATAGCAAAAATGAGTATTTAAAAGTTGTACCTAATGGGGATATCAACAATACTCTTGCCCTTGATCCTTCTTTAGAGCAAGCACCATCAAAGTACATTTTCCATATCCCATCTTCTTACAAGATTAATTCTTTATTCAAAAGGTCAGCTTCTTGATCTTGACAATAAAGTTCTTCTTTTTGCATTCTGAAATTTTCCATGTCTATGTCAATGCAACAGTTAACATTGGTGTCTTCAAATTTTTCTATCATATGGGGAGTTCTTCTCTCCTTCACGACCTTGAAATTTTGTCCCACAATGTTGAAAGTAGAAAATGATAAATAATTTTGTATACTACCACCCATTGAAGCACTCCACTTTCTTGATAATAACATGCCATAGTGAGGTGGTATATCAACCACAAGAACATTCATTGTCATCACTACATCAGGACAAATGGCTAGCCAATAAGGCATAGCCTCAATAGTTCCAATTACAGGGACTTCTCTAGAATCCATGGCTCTACATCTTCCATAAGGTGTGTCAACTTGTAGCCCCATTGCCCTCATAATCTCAACTAGCATAAATGTATTAGAAGCTCCTGAATCAATCATACAATTCTTGAGCTTTTTATCATTAATTATCAATGAAAGAAAAAATGGGTCCACCACCTTTGGAGAAAAAGTAGCATTCAAGAATATTTAAGGAATCTCGGATCTCAACATCTCATCCTCATTTCCCTTTAATGGTGGCTTCTTAGATACATCTACTGGGTTTTGAACTTTTATTATAGGTACATTGTTTAATAATGACATCACTTTTCCTTATGTTCTTTGATCCTCATCATTTCCAGAAATGGTACCTTAACTGTCATCTGAGACAAACATTGACCCATGTCTACTGGAGTATAACAAAAATCTGAAAGTTTTGACTTATCAATGATAACCTCATTATCATCACTGTGTTTCTTTTGAAATGACTCTTTCAACCTTTTATTTTCTATCTTTTGAACAGGAATAATTTTTTCTTGACCTTTTTCATCTTCATCTTGTATAATATTTGGCTCTACAGCTTTCGTGATGATCTTGACCTTGTGTTTATTTACATTTTCTCTAGGTTCTTCTTTTTTCTGAACATACTTAGTGTTTGGTTTATTTTCCTTTATGAAAACACTTGAGGGCTGGCTACCAGTTCCACCTACCACCCTATTCCTTAGGTGGTAATTGCTTCTAGCTTTATTTACTAACTCAGTAGTAATTATAGCCTTCTCCTCATCTGAAGCTTTTCTTATGAGTGGAACCTCCTGGCCATCCTAAGCATAACATCTTACACTGTCATCAAATTCATCAGTCTTACTATCAGAAAAAATTTGTTGGTGATGATTCTCAACCCTTCTTTGTGAAACATAGGAATCATGATTTTCCTCTTCACTATTTGAATCAATATCATGGCATGAATAAGTATTAGTCATACTATGATCACACTATTTTCCCTCATCATTTTCTTGTCCCTCATTCACTTTTAGATCTAAGGAAATGACACAAAAATCAAGATTATGAGGAGCATCACAAGCCTCACACCATGTCTCTTCATTGTAGAAATGGACAGAATTTCTATGTAGGGGGTCTGGAGTCTTGTTATCCATCTTTTCTTTCTTGGGTGTAACAACAGGCTTTCCATCTTTGAACTAAGTTCCATATGGGTGATTTTGCATTCTATTCTGAGGATTGTAAGTATTATTGTAAAAGGATTTATTGTTTTGAGGAGGTCTATATTCTTTGTACTCTGGTTCTTTCAGATTGCTTTTGCTAAACCTAGGGTCATCCCTCCTATTTAACTTACCAGATACTCTTCTGTTCATTTCAATATTGACTGCTATTTTATAAGCATCAGTGAGTGTTCTAGGGTTCTTATCTCTTAAAGCATATCCCATTTTGGAATCATAAGCATTTAAATAAGTTGGTAGACATACTTCCTCATCTAGCTTTATCTTCTGAAATAGTTTATGCATAGCTCTTTGAAATCTTGTGTTAAACTCAGTAACTTCTTCATTGTAATTTTTCTTGATATTATTGAACTCATTCAATAAAAAGCCTTTATTTGTTTTGTCTCCATGCTGATCTTTAAATAACTCAATCAACTCATCCATGGAAACAACAGAACCATTAGCAAGGCTTCTAAATCATTCTCTTGCATCCTCAACTAAGGACTGAACAAATAATTTCATTAGTACATCTTCATGGGTGATATTCAAGTCATCAACAAAATCAATGAACTTTCGTAAATGTGTTTCACAAGAAATCACATTATTACCAGCAAACTTTGGGAGCTTTTCTCCTATATCACCCACATCTTTAGGAAAAGAATTAGGGTATCCAGGGATACCAACAAAATCAAATTCTTTATACCTCTCATTATGCAGTGGTTTCCTTTGAAAATTATCATCTTCTTTAGCCATAGTAGCTTTTCCTCTAGAAGAAGTATTATTCTCTGGTCACGAATAAGAATACTTTGAAGATTGTAAAAAATATATCTTTTTCTTCATTTCAATTGTAGCAACTTCCATTTGGGCTTTCTCCAACATTTTTTCCATGGTTTCTTTTTCAATTCTCAATTTTTCTAAATCAATTTCTAACTTGGACATTTGTTCAATCATAGGCCTCTGAAATTTAGGTTCTTGATCTCTATGTTCACCCATCTTTTGTTTACCCTTATTTATTTGCAAAATAGAAGCTTTATGAGTGGATGGTATTTCTTTGTTTTTCTGAGGCTTCTCTGTTTCTTTCATAGTTTGGTATTTTGGAAGTCTTTTTCTATTGTTATCAAGAGCCTTATGATCATTTCTTTTCTTTCTTATTTCTCTTTCCTTTTTCATTTGTTGAACTAGGGAAAGCTGATTCAAAATAAACTTCTCTTTATTGGCTAGCATATCAGCAGGGGCATCTTCTGAATCTGAACTAGGTGTAGTAATCTCTTCTCTCTCATTTGAAGTAGAAGTGACTGTGGGAGTATCTAATACTCTTTCAGCAGCCTCTTCATATTCTGAAGTATTTCCATCATGAGAGCGCTGATTTGTATTCATGTCATTCCTGATATTTACCTCTTCACCTTTTAAAGGAGTTTCATCCATATCCACTTGATTCTTCTTTTTCCT
>MU223954.1:200072-212789 GCA_018584345.1 Thuja plicata | reverse complement strand
TATGAACTTGTTCAATAGAGATACATGACAAATCAGTGTCCACATTAACAAATACTGTGTTATCAGTCATCTTATAAGGTAAAACCTGCCTGAGCATCTATGGAGCTCAAAAACGAAGAAGGATATCATTTAGTCCTTAGCAATTAGGCTTTTCTTGCCTCTGAACTATTAATCAGTATTAGGAGGTAACAAGATTCAAGTAGACATCTCAAGCAGTACAGTTCATGCAAGAAAAATCCCTAACAGTGGATTCGACCAATTACTATCAAAAATTTGACCAATTTGCGTCAAAATTTGAGGTGAAATTTACTAGTGAGATACTCTTCCAGAACTGTAACTGCCAATAACAGAATTACACAACTTGACTGAAACTTCATATCTAAATCTATGTGTATGAGCATAAAATACTAACCATGACTACAACCTATATATATCCATGTAAGGCTTGATATCATCATTCTGATAAGTACATACAGAATTACTATTGTATATTATATTTTGTCATCAATGACAAACATACAATCAATCAACTACACAGAAACAAATCTCCAATAGAATGTGCGTTAAATCTAAAGAGTTGACCTTGGAAAGTGATGTAGGATCAAGGATTCCCTCACAAATGTATAGATCTATGATTTCCACTCCAAGATCAAGAATATAGACATGCTTGATAACCACATGTAAAGGAGAGAGAGAGAGAGAGAGAGAGAGAGAGAGAGAGAGAGATGATGAATGAATGGATCTTCTTGCTTGATTGAGAATTACTACACTTGACCATCATAGGAGAGAAACTTACCTCAATTGGATAAGATTGAATTTGATTTTATGGATCTTGAAGAAATGGAGACTTGGAGATCTTGAAGTAGATGTTTGCCTTCAAATCCTCAATTGCTCAACTTGATTTCTTGATTGCTTGATGCTAAGATTGCACTTGATTACTTGTTACCAAATGAGGGGAGAGGGGGTCCTTTTATACTTTACTCCCTCATTTCGAGATTCAAATTTGATCCAGGCCAATAATTATTGAAAAACTTAGAAGAAGACCCTGATATCGGGCTCCAGTGAAAAATTTGGGTCCAAAACCCTAGGGACAGATCACCATTAGCAATGTGTCCCAGGTAAAAAAAATCTCAAATTTCACTGGGAGATCAGGGAGAATGAAAAGGTGCGGATTAAGAAAAGATAGGCCATAGAGATCGAGCATAATGGGCATTTGAACCTCGAAATCACAAAAATGGGGTATAAGAGGTCCTAAAGCATCCAATTATGGGTGCTAACTTTTTAGGACTATAAAATATGTATGCAAAATATAGACCTTTAGAATAGCTCATCAAAATCTATCAACTTGTACATGAATTCTCCTCTAGAAATCTATTTGTTGATAGCTCCTTTGGTGATATTCTATATGATGCCAAAGTAGCCTTAGTATGACCTATGAGTGTCCTCTTGTGAGGCCTTCTTATTGAATTTTAGTTTTGGTCTTATTTCATTTTATAGACATTTAGTAGCAATATGACCAATCTTTCCACACTTAAAATATTTAACAGGTAAGATACCTTTATACTTACGGGTTCCTTTCTTCAGCCTCCTTACAAATTTTTTTTTTTCTTCATCTGTGATCTCATCATCTAGATCTTCATCAGCCACTATCACTTTGAAAGAAGCCTAATATATGGGTTTTTCCTTTCCAAACTTTCTCATTTCAAATGTGCTCAGAGTGCCAAACAATTATTCTCTAGTGAATTTTGCAAGATCACAAGTTTCTTCAATTGTTGAGACCTTGTCACTGTAGTTTCTGATAAAGTCCTCAAAATTTTCTCTATTACATCCTTGTCACCCAAAGTGCTACCAAGAGTTTTGATGTCATTTACAATATCATCAATTTTCTAAAATTACCTTTCTCTATCTTCTCCTTCAACCTTCACATATTTATTTTTAGATAATGCACTAAAAATAACATACCCTTCTCTTTCATTTTCTTCACATGCATCAATCTCATCCAAAGTAGTAGGTCCATTTTCCAAAATGATATATTTGTTCTCTACAACTTTTCAAGTCTTATAACTATAAAAAATCAAATATCCCCTCATCTTCACTTTCTAGAAAACATAGTCAAATCCATTAAAGGTAGGAATAGTTAATTTATGTGTCATCAGATCTCCCTGATTGGTTAGAATCACTATCTAGGAACCAAATATCTTATACCAATTGTTGAATCTCCTAGACAACTGAGAGGGGGGGTGAATCAGTTGTGTAATAATTTTTCATCAATTTCTCAGATCCAAAAACAAAAGATTAAAACATTGTCCACTTGATCAAATTAGATCTAAACATGAAAGAGTATACACATGAACCATACAAAATGAACACCATATTTTTACATGGAAAACTCAAGATGGGAAAAACCACAGAGAAGATAATTCTCATAAATAAAAACATTGGTTAAGGTGATTTTTAAAATGGGTGACTTATTGCCAGAATGCTCACTATAGGTGGGTTTTCTACAGAGAAGGGCTCATTTCCTTGATAAAGAAGAGAGAAAAAATAAATCCAACACTAAAGTACAACTACTAGAAGAAGCCTTTGGCTCACCGCATCTAGTGTCAAATGGAAATGACACACACACTCTGTTCACAACCTAACTCCATGCTTTCACAAACACTTAACATAGTATCTAATAGATCTTCATTTCAACTACTTCCTTACCATTCCATCAAAATCATTCTCTTATTTATATTGATTTAAAATCACCAAGTTGACCATCCTAAGTTGAAAAAGCTTCAAACTAAATATTCCCATAGTGGGGAGGAATTAAAAGTAGACCACGTCATACACACTACCTCAAAGATATGAGACTGGCTCACCATGATACCAAGGTGGACTGGTGGAAATCCACTAATATAGTGATAGAGGAAGAGCTCAAAGATCTCAAGACTTCTAAAATTTAGCTTAAGGCAGAAGTGGCTCAACTAACCGACTTCATCAGACAACTTCTCACTCCTATTGCAAGCACTCCTAGCACCCAAACCTCTTTTGATCCCAGTGTTGTGGAGAACCAATTCATTTTGGCTAAGTTAAAAGAAGACCGACATTATGGGAAAATTGGTAAAAGGTGGATTGAGAGGCTTGAGTCCAAAGGCCTAGCAATTATTTAACAGCTAGGTAATACTCTTCTAAGGCTAGAAACAGAGAGGAACAACATTGCTAAGAATTTGCAGACTCTCACGGCAGAAAGAGTAAGATGCCAGGAATGCATAGTCATGTTGCATGTGGTAGTGAAGATGAAGACTAAGGAAGCCCTAAAGGCTAAGATTCTATAGAAGGGAGATGAGCCTTTGATCAAATGGCTCCAAAGTCTGGAGTTTAAGATCGAGATGATCATTCAGGTTGAGACAGGGTTACAACAAACAGAGGTTAAGGTCCAAGAAGAACAAAATAAAGATTTTAAAATCCTCTTAGGACTACATGCAGAATCACAAACCAGTGGTCAAGGTAAAGCGATGGTGGGAGTAGTCAACATGCAAAAGTCATTCATAGATTATCTACATAATTTAGTGGAGCAGTCTTCTTCTCATCTAGACAAGGTGTCAGAGCTCCAACAATTGAGTGGATGCATCTTTAGGGCTATGGAGGAACTGAAAGATCAAATAGATGCGATCAAGACTCTATCCAAAGAACATTCCAGATGGCTCGTCTATTACACCAATGTCCATGTCAACAAACATGAAGATCTCATCCAAGTCATTACTGTTGTAACCGCCTATAGGGCCAAATTAGCTAAAGGGAAGGAAACTAAATCATAGATACATTCCCCCTTGTGCTATTTTTGTTAGTTTTGTAATGGATAAACCTTTGGTTATCATTTTTGGTCAGGGAAGTTGAACCGTTTTAGTTACCCCTTTTTGTAACGGTCCCATCTGGAACTCTATATGTATTATTTCCAAAATCAATACAAGGGTTGGCTAAATTTTGGTGTGAAGGATAGAATTTTTGTTGAGTCAATTGTGTATGTCTGGATGCCATTTCTTTAACTGTTCCATTGCATTTCATTTATCTTTCTGTTGAATCCAAATGTTCCTTTTGAGTTAGATTTGCAATCTATATTCAAACCAGAGTTCTATATTATGATTTGATACATTTAATTAAGGGGAAAATTGGTTGTTACCCTAAGTTTTGGGAATGTTCTTGTGATATAGATCGATTCATTATCATTGCATTGTTAATCTTTAGTCTTGCATCTGCATTTTTAGTAATTGTTCATGCCTTACCAGTTTTGGGATTTAATCTGATTGATGAGATCTCAAAATTGGCTAGATTTAGAGTTGGATTTACTTCGCCTGAGCTATTTCCTTTCTAGGCTTAGCTTGGTTTACCTCTCCTGCTCTCGGGTTAAGATCATACCTCTGTTAGATTAGGAAAGATCGATATTCATTGAAAATCATTCATATAAGGGAGTTGTACCTTCAAATTCAGAGGGAAATTAGGTTTTCAAATAACTATTTCCTAACTATTTTATTCAATCGTTCTTAAGCATTTTTGGGTGTTTTAGAGTTACTTTCAAAAGAACAATCTGTTTACCAACAGATTTTTGGTGACTCCGCTGGGGAAATGAACGGTCGCTATACCAGAAGCTTACAATGAGGAAAGATGGTGCTTCCCCATGAAAACATAATCCCTATGCTCCAACCCAATCTTGGATTCCAAGATGATCAAGAGGATCTCATTTCCTCATTAAATACTTTTGTCTGGAGATACAGAAGAAGCACCAAACACTATAGAAATGCCAGTCAAGTGTTAGAGCAGGAAGAAGTTAGGGCAGAAGCACTTGAAAGAGCCATCCAGAGAAGAAATCTAAGAAGGGCCGAGCATGAAGTCAGGCCACAACATTAGGCAAAAATCTGGAGCCTAAAATATTTCTCAGAAGTACCAAGAAAGAAGGTAGCACAGACCTAGTCTTTGAGAGACTTGCGGATATTAATTTTGCTCTTTTAGAAGTACCTCATCAAGGAAACCAAACTACAAGGAGCTAGAGAAGGCCTTCTTCACCTCCTAAACAAACCACCCATTTATCCACCACTTGCCAAATGTTGATGTTGCATGAGGTAGTTGCCCCTCCCATTATCAATCTAACACCCTACTTACCCCAAGTAGCTATGGCACTTCCTTGGGCCACTGCAAATGGACCCCTGCAACTAGCAGAATACAATTCTCTTCCTTTAGGCTCTAGAAAGAACTATCCAAAAAATTTTGGAGATGGGAAAGTATCTACAGACGATCATATTGCCACATTTTTCACTTCAGTTAACATCCTAGCGGTTCGAGAAGAAGATGTGGCCGTCAGACTATTTGTTGAGACTCTCATTGAAAGTGTTGCTGATTGGTTTCACCATTTGTCGGATTCTTCTATTACCAATTGGGCTACTATGAGAGCCGCCTTTGAAAGAAGATTTAAGACTGCTGAAGATGAGCATGCCCTATTGACCCAATTAACTTCAATCAAGAAAGAACCTTCAATTAACATGAGGGATTTTATAGTTAAATTTAACAAGCTGGTAAATCATATCCCAGCAGCCAATGGGCCTACGACAGGAAATTTAAAAATGTTCTTCATAAGTGCTATGCCACCAGACATCAATTATGACCTAAGGAGAGTGAACCCTGCAAATTTGGATGCAACACAGAGAACTGCTGTAGAACTTGAGGACCACATGATCTCATCCAAAAAATGGAAAAGAGAGATATAGTCTAGAGCCAGTAGTAGAAATACTACGTTATCTGATGAGATGATCCAAAAATTGTCTAATGAATTCACTGCCTTCAAGAGGAAACTTCCTAGATTCAATAATCCCTACCAGTGAAACTTTTAGGAGTAGCCTAGAAGATATAATGATGGGAGGAATGCAGAGGGAAAGATGTTACAATTAACTACTCCACCATAGAGGCTAGCTATAGAGGCTCCTCCTAAAAGAGGAAACATGTGTGCCTTCCACTTAACCACAGATCATGAAGGAGAGAGCTGCCCTGATGTAGCTCATGCTTGGCAAATGCATCAGACCAACGAGTGGAATGATGGAGTGTCTGGAGCTGAACTAGATTCATACTCACATGGCGACTCTGAAAACTTATATCTAGAGTATGAATCAGATTCAGAACAAGAAGCAACATGTTATGCTACCATAGATGGGACCTCTTATACAGTCCTGACCCAGAGTCAGAAGGATAAAGGTCTTGGTCTGGAACCACCTAAAAATAATGAGGCATCTACTTCCAATTTAAAGGAGGCCAATCAAGGATCGAGGATTCTTCAACTAGGTAAGGAACAAAACTCTTTTGACATTATTCAATTCTATAGAGATTCCAGAATTCAAATTTCTCCCATAGACTATCTTAAGTCTAATCCTGTTGAGCTGCAAAAGATAGTAGATTACTGTAAAGAAGGGAGTCGAGAGTTAAATCAAAATGTCATGACTACCATTGAGAAGGAGTCTTTATTTGCAGACCCAGTTGAACAAGGGGAGTCATCCATTTTAGCCACCTTCCCAGGCCAAAATCCTAACCCATTCTATGTGTCATTATATATTAACAGTTGCAGGCTGAGCAATTGTATAATAGAATCTAGAGCCTCGGACAATGTAATGCCATCAACTGTGGCCAAAGCTTTAGGACTTACTCTCACTAAAGCCCATGGTAGGTGTTACTCTATGGACACCAAGTAAGTACCCCTAGTTGGCCAAATTAAGGATGCTCAAGTGGCCTTGGCAGCACACCCTAAGAAGAAGATGTTGCTAACAATCCTTGCTGCCGATATACCTACTAGTTACGGGTTGTTGCTAAGAAGAATTTTTTGCAGAGACCTTGGAGGGGAGATAAAGCTGAATTGGTCCCAAGCCTTAATCCCAGTAGGCAATAAAAAGATTAAACTGGTCCCGAAAGAAAAGGATAAGTTTACAGTGTTGAAATCTGATGACCCTAAAGCTCAAATCTTGTATCAAGAATTGGAATTCAAAAATTATATGTTGTTCACCGATGATCCTGAGGAAGAAATGAAAACCACCAAAGAGGAAAAGCAATTTTCTGCTGAAGAAATACCATCACAGATATGGACTCTTGAATTTGACGGTAGTTGTGCATCATCAGGATCTGGTGTAGGTGTGGTCTTGATATCACCAGACAGAGTATGTGAGCCCATGGCTTATAAATTGGAGTTCGGGAACACCAAAAACACTGCCAAGTATGAAGCCCTTCTGTTAGGGATTATCGCTGCAAAACAAAAGGGTGTGAAAATTCTGAGAGCGCATGGTGATGCTAAACTAATTGTGCATCAAGTTAAGAATCAATACTCTGTAAAGAATCACAGATTGAATAACTAGAAATAGAGTATGGGATGAAATACAAGCACTGGATGCTTTCTTTATCGAATCTGTGCTAAGAGAGTTGAATTCCAAAGTGGACTCCTTGGCTATCTCAGCTTCATTACTACTCCCCCACCTAGAATTCAAAGATAAAAAATACCAAGTGGAGGTTATATATCGACCATCTGTGCCTGATAACGTGGAAGATTGGCAAGTTTTCAAAGATGACAAGAATCTCCTTCTCATCCTAGAGAGCGGTGGTGACTTCCATAAAGAGGTCCGTGGAAACCATAAGGGAGATGGCCAAGATGAGAAAAAGAAAGATAAGTCAGATGTTATTCAATTGCAAGGTAGTATCATTCCACCCCATTTGGTCACTCTTGAAAAGCTCTTTAATAGACATGACACTTTTGTGAAGAAGAAAATAATTGAAAGGGGGCCTACCACTGGTGAATATGAAGGAATGAATATTGGAACTGAGAAAGACCCCAAGATGATCAACAATGGGAAGTGTTGTATTGAAGGAGAAAACAATGAGGCTAGGAAGCTTTTTCTATAATACTCAGATGTTTTCGCCTAGAGCTATGAAGATTTGAAAATTTTTATGAATGGGAAATTCAAACACCAAATTCCCTTAAAACCTGAGGCAACTCCATTCAGGTAGAAGCAAAGGAACTATAATCCCAAAGTTGCTGATGCAATATTTAGGGAAGTTGATAAAATGCTCAAAGAAAAGATCATATATCCTATCCATCAATCTACTTGGGTGGCAAACATAGTGCTTGTAAGGAAGAAGAACAGAGAAATAAGGATCTGTGTAGACTTCAGAAATCTAAATCAATCTTCTTTGAAAGACAACTACGCCCTTCCCAACATGGATCATCTCTTGCAGATCGTGGCTGGAGCTGAAATGATGTCTATAGTAGATGACTTCTCAGAGTATAACTAGATAGAAGTTAAGAAAGTAGATTAGCATAAAATGGCTTTCACTACTCCGTGGGGGACCTTCGCATATCATAGAATGTCATTCGGGTTGATCAATGCCAGAGCTACTTTTTAGAGAGGTATGGATCTTTCTTTTAGTGACATGAAAAACAAAATCATTGGTATGTATCTGGATGATCTTATTATGTTCTCTAAGAAGAGATTAGATCATATAAATGATCTAAGGAGAGTATTACAAAGGTGCTGAGAAGACAGGATTTCATTGAATCCCAAGAAATTAGTGTTTTGCGTAACTAAAGGGAAACTGTTGGGTCACATTGTCTCCCAAGAAGGTATAAGGATCAATCCAGAAAGGGTGAGAGCTATTCAGCAACTGAGTTTATTGGTGAACAAAACTAGAGTGAAGTCATTTTTAATTCAAGTTAACTTCCTGGGAAGATTCGTCCCTAATTTCTCTGAGATTACTAAATGCATAGTTGATATGATGAAGGGAAATATGAATTTCAAGTGGAATAACCTTGGTAATCAAGCTTTCAAAAGCATCAAGAACGCCATAGATAATGCCCCAGTGTTATGCCACCCAGATTACAAGAAATATTTTGTAATGTACTGTTATTCTTCTTAACATACTCTATCAACCATCCTGATGCAAGAGAACGAAGAGGGAATTCAAGCCCCCATCACTTTTATGAGCACACCTCTAAAAATTCATGAGCTGAGATATTCTCAAATTGAAAAGCACACTTTTGCAGTAGTAAAGGCTCTTAAGAATTTCATATTTTATATCCTACATTCCCACTCTCTTGTATATGTGCCTGACATTGCAGTAATAAGTATTTTGACTCAACAAGATGTGGTGTGTAACAATAGAGGAGCATGGGTAGCTAAAACCCAAGAATATGACATAGAGATCAAGCCCACCAAGTTGGTAAGAGGGAACACCCTATGCAAGGCAATGGCAGAAAATCAAGCGAACAATGATCCAAAAGCTACACAGTTGGTTTTGGTAGTAAGTATGCAAGACCCATGGTTTGAAAACATTGTGTATTTCTTGACATATGGTGAATGTCCTGATGGATTGACTTTGAAGCAAAGAAGAGACCTAAAAATGAAAGCTTCTAAATATGTAATTTGGGAGAATAGACTATATAAGAGATCTATCAATGGAACATTCCTCTGATGTGTCAACAAACAACAACATGAGAAGTTGTTAAAGGTTTTTCATGATGAAGCTTGCGGAGGAAACTTCTCCTCATCAGTCACTACATTCAAGATTTTAAGACAGTGTTATTACTGGCCAGGAATGTTTAGAGATGCATACCAGTGGGTGGCAAAATGCAAAAAATGCAAGATGTTTACCAGGAAGCCACAGTTAGCAGCGTTACCCCTCAGACTGGTGATAATTGAAGGACCATTCTAGCAGTGGGGGCTTGATTTTATCGGCCCTATAAATCCTACATCTAGCGTAGGTCATACTTACATAATTACTGCAACTGACTACTTCACAAAATGGGTGGAAGCCAAGGAAACCAAAAGGACTACTTTAGAGGTAGTATGTGAGTTTGTCAAAGAAAATATTCTGGTAAGATTTGGTGTGCCTATTAAGTTGGTTATGGATAATGCCGCATACTTTTCTTCTCAAGAAATTACTGAATTTTGTTTTGAGTACAGCATCATGATTAGCCATTCTTCTGATTATTTCCCTCAAGGGAATGGCCAAGCGGAGTCTAGCAACAAACATTTGGTGAACATCATGAAAAAGCTCGTGGCAGAAAACCAGAGAAGTTGGCATAAAAAAATCTATGAAGCCCTCTGGGTGGATAGAGTGACTCCCAAAAGAGCCATTGGTGTGTCTCCTTTTGAAATTTTCTATGGGGCAGAGGCTAGCCTTCCATTTCCATTGGAATTAGCAACCTACAAACTAAGAACGGTGACAAAAGATGGCATATATGAAGATGGTTTAGAGAAGAAGATTCTGTACCTGAGCAAATTGGAAGAAGAAAGGGAGAAAATGGTTGATCATATCACATGAAATCAGATGCGTGTGAAGAACCTATTTGATAAAAAGAGCAGACCCCAAAAATTTATGGAGGGGGACATGGTGCTATTGTGGGACAAGCGCAGGGCACCCAAAGGTATGCACGGGAAATTCAAAACACTATGGAAAGGACCTTTCAAAATCCATCAGGCATTTGAGAAAAATTCTTTCAAATTAACTTATCCAGATGGTGAGACACTACCCCTGATGTCTAATGGTCAAGATTTGAAGCTCTACCAGATCTGAATTGAAAGCAAGTAACCCCTATATTGTACAATAGTTCTGTTTAGTTCCTATTTTTATTTTCCTAGTTAGGTTTCCTTTCTGCTTTCCTTTTCGTGTCTTGCTTTAGTTTTGTTGTGAGCCACCTTTTGTTGAACTTTGCAAAACCTGAGATTTGAGTTCCTTGCTTGGACATGTGAATGTCCAAGTCCCCACACAGAGCCAGTTGTTGCCCCACTTTTGGTCTTTATACCTTAAGACAAAAATGGATGTTTAATGTGTAGTAGTAGTCCTGGAAGCTTCTTGTCAGTCTAGAGTTTAATTCTAGAGACCCTTTTAGGCTAGGAGGCCTTTATCGGATTTCCCAAATTTGACTTCTCCTTCTTAAGCTAGGGGGAAATCTTGGTCTGAAATCATGTTTTTATTGGGTAGGTTAAGCTCCCAATCTGGTAAAGGTCATGGTTTGAAAGATTCTAACCTTATTCTTACATACAGATGAAATATTTTGCCGCATATCTTCATGTTGCAGCATTGGTAGGAAATCAAATTTTAGCTTCTCCATGGTGGAAAATCACCTGCGGAGTGTGTTTTCCGCAATTGACAGACTTAAGAGCATCAAAGGCAAATAAAGATGGAAAATGAGAAAGTCAGGAACAAGTAAGCTTTGAGCACTTAGATTGGGCCTATAGGAAACAAAAGAAATGAAAAGGAAAGAAATCTTGACAGAGTTAGCTTATAGGAAGAAAAGTGGAAAATGGCTTCTCCGCTACTCCTACAGGCGGGTTTCAACTCGCAGAGTGCATTTTCTGCCAAACTATCAAGGTGAAGGAATTTTGAAGAAAAATCCATCTCATAAGAGATCCAGCATATAAAAAAAGGCCGATGGAATCTACACATATCATTTTTGCACCCCTATAGGCCAGATTTCTCCTTTGGTGGATTTTCAAACAGAGAGCACTACAAAAGTATTTCTCTGCCCAAAGGAGAAGCGGAAAAGTAATTTTTCGCCGCTTTAAGAAAGTTACCGTTATGGTTACTAAATTGAAAAGATGTTTCCTAACGGCATGTAGAGAAAATTAATTAATTCAAATAAAGTTTTTTTACTTTGTAACAGACTTGTTCATTAATGTAGAGGTCTTTTCATTTGTGTGGCGCGGGAAGTCAGCCGTTAAACGGTAAGAATTCAAAAAGTATACAATCAGTTGAGGATTTTGAATAGGAACCACCATTTTTTCACCAAATTGTTTGAATTCAAAGTCTCTAAGATCAGTTGTTCATTGTCTCTGCATCCCAAAAAGAAATTCGTAATCCCTAGATTAAATCATACTCACATGGCTTCCAGATTTATGGGATTTGACAGGCTGAATGACATCATCTCTAATTGGAACAAAATCTCAGATATCTCATTTAAGTTCTTCAATATGTAGAACTTCTAGAATAGATTGAGGGCAGATCAGATGCATCCTATTACAAAAAAGCTTAAGGAGAGCGGGTTAGTCGAAGCCGTCAATTTTCCTGTGGCAGTTCAAGCTCCTGAATTGGTCTGAGAATGTATAGCTTGATACAATCCAGACACCAAGCAGATTCTTCTGCCTGACAACATGGTGCTCCTCTCTATTGATAGAGAGTCCATCAAGAATTCCCTCCATATTCCAGAACAAGTGGAATACTCTAAAATGACTTACAGTCGGGCATGTTGTTTCCTTTTCTTGCTGATATGAAAATACCCTCTGAGGGTTCACTCTATTTATCCCTGACACTGACTCAGCATAGAGTAGAATAACAGAAACAAGGTATTGAAACCTTCTGCACTTTGAGCTCCACAAAATCGGGCGGGAATACCCTTAACAACTTTGAATAATGAAATCACTAAATTATTCAACCTTGCTCTTGGTGGAATTACAGGAAATGTTCACTGTAACTTTTACTGAAACAGACCAAACTGAAAGTAAAAATTTAGATTTAAATGATGATAGTCATCTCACTGAACAAAAATAGACCAGTGCTCAATCCTAGGGCATGGAGTCATATATAACTGGTTTTAAAACATCATGATTTAGAACAACAACTGAAAGCAATTACAAGATCTGACACAAACATAGATATACCTTATATATCTACCTTAGCACACTTAACCAAATTAATCCATCAAATTCATTC
>MU223954.1:163455-194003 GCA_018584345.1 Thuja plicata | reverse complement strand
CAAACTTGCCATGCACTTTACACTTTATTCATTTTTCAAAAACATCTCTGTGAGTGAGCGACTTATCCTTGTTATCTAACTGGTCGCATACTCGCCCTTCATCCTCGTTCAAATTTTCATCTCCCGCAAGTGAGCGATGACCTAGCTCTTGACTTAATCTCAAGTCTATCGCGTACTCGCTGTTCATCATGCTTTGGCTTTTCATTTCCCATGAGTGAGCGATTCTTTCTTTTGTTTCTCATTGCACTTTCGCGAATTCATCTTTTATGTTATTTGAATCTCGGCGACTGAGCGAGAATGCATCCTTTCCTTCATTTTTTACTCAATCGCACACTCGCGAACCTTTTAGAATGCACATTTTGATTTGGGCGACTGAGCGATGCTTTTCTCTCTTCTGCTCGTCGCATACCCGCGAGCTGATTTCCTTTTGCCCTTGGTGACTGAGCGACACTCATCTTCTTCAACTCATACTCTGTCCAATCGCTCACTCGCTCTCCTTTTATTTCTGCTTTTATCCAACGCGCGAGTGAGCGATGCAATAGTTTTTTTCTCAGTCGCGGATTCGCGAGCTCAGAAACTTTAATTCATTTTAGACTGCGATTGCGCAATTGCTCAATATTTTACCTTAGTCGCCCAGTCGCGAGCTACTTTTCTTTCTTCTCTTCTGCTTGGCGACTGAGCGATGACCTTCTCCTTTGGCTCTTCGCACACTCGCGGGCTCCAAACTTTCATTTCATTTCATATTGCGAGTGCGCGAATGCTTCACTTTTTCCCTTGTCGCTCACTCGCGAGCTCTTTTCTGATCATCTGCATTGAATAGCGAGTGCGCGACATCATTCTGTCTCTGCTCATCGCATGCTCGCGAGCTGATCTTTCATTACCTCAAAGCTTCAGCGACTGAGCGAGGCGTTTAAATAGGTTCTTATTCGCTCGGTCGCAGACTATCAGGGAACTTGATAAGTACTTGTGCGACAGGGCGATGCACATTTCATTTCCTTGTTTTATATCTTGGTCGCGCACTCACTCTGCATAAAACAACATGAGTTAAACCTATGCGAGTAAGCGATAACTACATGAGATGACCTCGTCGCGCTCTCGCGCAACTTAAAACATTGATATAAGCTTGATGCGACTGTGCGACTGCTTAAGTTTCAACAATACTCGCTCGGTCGCGGAGCATAAAACATACAGCACAAATTTCTAGCGACTGCACGATAGACACGACCTTAGCTCGTCGCTGACTCGCTAACCTTCGAGTTAACTTCAAAAATAGCTCGCGACTGCGCGATTAACCTCTACAAACATAAGACCCGCTCACTCGCAGACCGATGATGACTTAACATGGGCTCATCGCGATTGCGCGATACACAATTTTGCTACTCGTCGCCCACTCGCAGGCATACTGAAACTTAACTCAAACAGCTCGCGACTGCGCGATTAACCTTTTCATCAACAGCTCGTCGCCTACTCGCACAACTTAAAAGCCTTATAATAAAACCGATGCGACAAAGCGACTAAAGGTGAAATATGACTTCAAAAAGTGATTGACTCATTTTGAACGGTAAAACCAAGATTTTGAAAATAAGAAATCCCGGGAAAATGACAAGACCAAGGGATTCAAAAAAAAATTTTGATACAGTGCTAACAGGGCAGTCTCTGAATATTCAGCGAAGAGACCCATATGGAAGAGAGAGATCATGAAGTCATGGTTTAAAGAACCAAAGAGTGCCAAGGGCAAGTTTCCCAAAACATTATTCGGTACAAACCTGAAGCCAGAGATCATGGATATCCTGGTATTACTTCATAGGATTAGAGGTGAGAGCGAAGCTCTTAACTTTGTTGAGCAACATTTCTTCCTGGTTCAAATAATCTGCTCCCAGCATCACTTCATTGATTGGGCCCTTTTGGTGAGTGAGAATCTCTCAAATGCCCTCAATAGAGCCAAGTTCTAGAATGAATTCTATATGTCTTCGGTCCTTCTGTATATTCTAGCTACGATTCAAATCTGGACAGGGCTTCCTAGGTTAGAGGAATTTCCAGATGATGTAAAAAGCTATGAGATTTTCCCTTCTTTGCAACTACAAAATAGTTATGTTGATTATCTCATAGTTAATGATGCCTTTACAATGAGATTGTGTAGGGAACTAAAAGGTTGTTCAGAGAGGAGATTTTCTCTTGAGGCCATGGCTTTTATAAGCTGATTTGGATGCTATTTTATTCAGTTAAGGGATTTCTCATATCTTCATCTTGCAGGTTTTGATGACTTTCCTTTGAAGCTACCTAGGTACCCTACTGACATGATCATGCTGATAGAAGTGATGAGGCAAGTGCTCTAGGTGAATTTGATCTATGCTAAAGCCAAGAAGAAAGGCTATGAATTCCCAATGACCATCGGAGCTTACAGTTGTGCATCTCGGTCGGAGGTGAAGAATGTTCTTAAGACATTCTCGAAGAGGTTTTCTTTGGAAACCTATGATGTTCTAAGGCCATAATATGATCCAATCAATTACACCAGAGATGTCTTGCAGATGATTCGGGAAATTCACCATGTACCTAATATTGAAGACTATTGGGCTAATTGTAGTGATGACTTAGAGAGCATGGAGAGATTCTACGCTCGGTTAACCATTGAACAGAGAAAAAGGTTCAATGTTAACATTGCAGTAGAAGGGCTAGAAGATGATGGCAATCACTTGTACAACAATACATATCTGGAGAAGATAAATTTCACCCCTATCAGCTCTGAGCCTATGCTGGATCAAGCAACAAGTGACTTGCAGGCTCTAATGGGGGGGATTTACAAAAGAATAGTACAATGGGTTGAATGGACTACAGGCTGAAGGAAAAGGTCAGAAAGGAAGCCTCCCGCTCAGTGAACCCTGGCAAAGGCTACTTCTGGCATTGAAACCACTTCATCAGCAACAATCCCAACAGTTGCAAAAGGATCAACTCAACCGTCAGGAGGAGGCGATGAACCACCTGAGAATACTTTTCTCTTAGAGAAGACCTATGGAGAGGGTCCTCTTCCAGATATCAGAGCCACTGAAGAAGCAGTCTCGATAGACACAATCAAGTCTACAGCCAAGCTCCCTAAAGCTATAGATTTTGAACAGCCAGCTAGAGTTATTATTGTGGATACTCAAGCTAGGACCTCGACTCAAGAAACTCCAAGGCGGGTATCCCCTGTCATAAATGAAGTAGGAGAGGATAGCCCTAGTACCTCTGCTACAAAATTAGATAAAAGGGGTGAGGAGCAACAAGAGGTTGCTCAAGTCATTAAATTAATCTCCTCCTCACCCACTTCAGTGAATCCATTCACTTCCCGACCTAAAGCTACTCCTCCGCTCATAAGGAAGTTGTTCATTGAAGAGTTGTTTTCTGCCAGCAAAGTTACTAGTACAGAGTCATAGATAGAAAACACTCTAGAGCGCAAAAGGAAGAGGGTTGGGGAAGGAAATCCCAGCAAAGACACTCTATCATGGGCCTTTCAGCCCAAGGACACTACAAGTAAGCAAAAGAAAGTGAAGATAATGTCTACTTTGGGTCGTGATCCTGAGACTGGGCATTTCACCATGGAAGTAGCTAAGCCCACTAAGGAGGGTAGAATCGAAGATATGACGGCCTCAGAATTTCAATTGCATTCATTCGATATGGGACTGGCTCTCCATGATACCAAGGTGGACTGGTGGAAATCCACTAATATAGTGATAGAGGAAGAGCTCGAAGATCTCAAGACATCCAAAATTCAGCTTAAGGCAGAAGTGGCTCAACTAACCGACTTCATCAGACAGCTTATCACTCCTATTGCAAGCACTCCTAGCACCCAAACCTCTTTTGATCCCAGTGTTGTGGAGAACCAAGCCATTTTGGCTAAGTTACAAGAAGATCGGCATTATGGGAAAATTAGTAAAAGGTGGATTGAGAGGCTCAAGTCTGAAGGCCTAGCAATTATTGAACAGCTAGGTAATACTCTTCTAAGGCTAGAAACAGAGAGGAACAACATTGGTAAGAATTTGCAGACTCTCACGGCAGAAAGAGTAAGATACCAGGAATGCATAGTCATGTTGCATGTGGTAGTGAAGATGAAGACTAAGGAAGCCCTAAAGGCTAAGATTCTATAGAAGGGAGATGAGCCTTTGATCGAATGGCTCCAAAGTCTGGAGTTTAAGATCGAGATGATCATTCACGCTGAGACGAGGTTACAACAAATAGAGGTTAAGGTCCAAGAAGAAAAAAATAAAGATTTTAAAATCCTCTTAGGAATTAATGTAGAATCACAAACCAGCGGTCAAGGTAAAGCGATGGTGGGAGTAGTCAACATGAAGAATTCATTCACAGATTATCTGCATAATTTAGCGGAGCAGTCTTCTTCTCATCTAGACAAGGTATCAGAGCTCCAGCAATTGAGTGGATGCATCTTTAGGGCTATGGAGGAACTAAAAGATTAGACAGATGTGATCAAGACTCTAGCCAAAGAACATTCCAGATGGCTTGTCCGTTACACCAATGTCCATGTCAAAAGACATGAGGAGCTCATCCAAGTCATTACTGTTGTAACCGCCTATAGAGCCAAATTAGATAAAGGGAAGGAAACTGAATCTTAGATAAATTCCCCCTTGTGCTATTTTTGTTAGTTTTATAATGGATAAACCTTTGGTTATCATTTCTGGTCGGGGAAGTTGAACCATTTCGGTTACCACTTTTTGTAATGGTCCCATCTGGAACTCTATATGTATTATTTCCAAAATCAATACAAGGGTCAACTAAATTTTGGTGTGAAGGATAGCATTTTTGCTGAGTCAATTGTGTATGTCTGAATGCCATTTCTTTAACTGTTCCATTACATTTCATTTATCTTTCTATTGAATCCAAATGTTCCTTTTGAGTTAGATTTGCAATCTATATTCGAACCAGAGTTCTGTATTATGATTTGATACAGTTAATTAAGGGGAAAATTGGTTTTTACCCTAAGTTTTGGGAATGTTCTTGCAATATAGATCGATTCATTATCATTGCATTGTTAATCTTTAGTCTTGCATCTGCATTTTTAGTAATTGTTCATGCCTTAGCAGTTTTGGGAGTTAATCTGATTGATGAGATCTCAGGATTGGCTAGATTTAGAGTTGGATTTACTTCGCCTGAGCTATTTCCTTTCTAGGCTTAGCTTGGTTTACCTCTCCTACTCTCGGGTTAAGAGCATACCTCTGTTAGATTAGGAAAGATCAATATTCATTGAAGATCATTCATATTAGGGAGTTGTACCTTCAAATTCAGAGGGAAAATAGGTTTTCAAATAACTATTTCCCAACTGTTGTATTCAATTGTTCTTAAGCATTTTTGGGTGTTTTAGAGTTACTTTCAATAGAGCAATCTGTTTACCAACAAAGATATCTACACTATGTTTCATTGTGGGTGCATACATAAGTTTTAACTCACAATCTAGCTCCTTTTCCTTCAAGTGATACAAGATCAGAACATATCTTAATGTGGAGTGTTGTACCTAATTCTAAGAAATATTTATTGCTCAGGTGTTATCACAAATGATTGAGATTGGTTAACAAACACTACACCAATATGCTTCAAAATTGATTTTATCTAAAGTACCTGTGTGCAACATGATGCAACTGCAATATATTTATCTTATTTAGAGGATGAGGATATTGAATCATGCTTCATAGTGAACCAAGAAACCAACTAGGAGCCAAGGAAAAATGCTCCACCACTAGTACTTTTTTTGTCGTCAACACTTCCAACCCAAAATGCATCAATGTAAGATTTTGGAGTAAAACCTAATCCTCTGGGATACCACAATCCAAATTTTTTTATTCATTTAAAATATCTAAAGATCCTTTTTACTACAATAACATGTGACAATTTTTTTTTTGGAATTTAGCTATCAGACAGACAACATACATGATATCCAATATGGTAGGAGTCATATATAACAGTTCTTTAATCATTAATTTGTATTTTCTTACATAAACTTTAGAATATTTTCCTCCTTTGGTTAGCCTACATCTGGTAGCCATAGGAGTACACACCATTTTATAATTTTCCAGTCCAAACTTCTTCAAAAATACTTTGATAGACTTTGACTGAGAGATAAAAATGTCTTCACTATTTTGATTCATTTCCAATCCCAAAAAAATTAACTCATCAATCATGGACATCTCAAAATCATCCTACATCTGATCAACAAATTCCTTGCACATGTCATTATTTCCTCCAAATATTAAGTCATCCATAAAAACCATAGCTACTAAGAATTTTTCTATTAAAATTTGAAATAAAATTTGTTGTCATAAGATCCTGTTTGAAATTTTTGATCTATTAAATACTTATCTAGTCGTCCATACCAAGCTCTAGGACCTTTCTTCAACCCATAAAAATCCTTCTTCAATTTGCAGACGATATCCAAATCACTTGACATCTCAAATCCTTCTGTTCATTCAATGTAAACATCTTCTTTTAGCTCTTTGTCCAAAAATGTTGACTTCACATCCATCTGATATACTTTAAAATCCTTGAACGCTGCAAATGACAAGAATGCCCTAACAAATTCCATTCATGGAACACAAATTTCTTCAAAATTATTGCCCTTAATCTGAGTATATCCATTGAAAATCAATATTTCTTTTTGTCTCACGTTTCCATCCTCATCCATTTTATTCTGAAACAACCACTTTGTTCAAATAAAATCTTTGTCTTCTGGTCTGGGAACAAGTTGCCAAATCATATTTTTCTCAATATTTTCTATCTATTGTTTCATTTCCTTCATCCAACTCTGATCACAACATTCTTATTCAATTGTCTCAAGTTCAATCTCATAAATAATGACTCATTTATTCTTATCTTCAATGGTCTAAATTTTTGAGTGATTCCCCTTATCAACTTATTTGTTCTTCTCTTCTATTTCTCTATCTGTGGACTCATCAGATTCATATCTTTTTTGTATAGTCTAGTCCAATATTTCCACAATATCATTATGTTGTGGTGTTCTAGGAGTTGATAATAGTCTTATAATCTCAAGTATCTCACAAAACATGTTAAATCCATTACTAAAAAATTATCCTCCCCTATCAGACCTTAAGTATTTGTTTTTTTATGTCACTAATACATTTGGTACCAAATTGCAACGGCACTGCCATTGCAATTTGGTACCAAATGTATTAGTGTNGTCACAACCTTGTCGTCGTCGCAATTGCGACGACGACAAGGTTGTGACGGAAAAACTGCAACGGCACTGCCATTGCAATTTGGTACCAAATGTATTAGTGTGTTAGCTTCATTTTCAACTCTATTTTTGACAATCATGAATGTAACCCAAGTCATTCTAGAATTATCATCAATTGAGAGCATAAAATACCTTTCATCTTGTAGAATCCTTATTCTAGTTGGACTGCATAGGTTTGTGTACAGCAAGTCCAATAGTTTGGTAGAAGATTGTTCTTTTCCTCTTAAGATTTCCTTTTTCTGTTCTCTCACCTGATATTCTTTGAAAACACTATTATCCATTTCGGTTAATCTTGGTAGATCTCTTACTGTCCTTTCCAAACAAAAATTCACCAAATTTTCATAGTAGATGTGACACATCCTTCAATACCACTGCTAACTTTCATCAAACCTTGATAAAAATAAATACCTTGTAGCAACATCACACTAATACATATTTCTTCTAGTCCTTTTGCCTGAAACAATAACATTTCTAGATCCCTTCTAGATTTCAAGACCACCATCCTGGAAGACAATATTGTAACCATTTTTGCACATCTATCCAACACTTAAAATATTATGATTCAATCCTTTCACATAGTACACATTGTTAGTATTATGTTTCTCATCAAAAGAAACAGAAATTATTCTAACAATTTGCGCAGTCTAATCATCTCCAAATATAATGAAACCATCATCATATATCTCAAGTTTCACAAAATTACTTATGTCATCAGTTATATGATTAGAGAAACCATTGTTAATCAACCAGTCACTCTTTGCAGTTGCAAAATTTTCAATATTACTTTTTGGAGATGTCATATTACTAACTTTAGGTTCATTTTCAACTTCTTCAACATGAAATAAATAGTCACCTTCTTATGATTCATCATCTGAGATACTATCATCTTCATTAACATAATAGGCCTTACTGACTTTTAATTTTGGTCTTGTCCCTTTTTCTAGACATCTAGTAGCAATATGACCAACCTTTCCACACCTAAAACATTTAAGAGACAAGATATCTTTATACAAGTACTGGTTCCTTTCTTTATCCTCCTTACAAAGTTTTCTTCTACTTCCTCTATGCTCTTATCATTTGGATCTTCATCAACCACTGTCTCTTTAAAAGTAGTTTCAGATGTTGGTTTTTCTTTTTAAAAATTTCTCATTTCAAATGCACTTAGAGTGTCAAACAATTGTTCTCTGGTGAATTTTTCTGGATCATAAGTTTCTTCAATTGCTGAGACCTTGTCATTGTAGCTTTCTGATATAGTCCTCAAAATTTTCTCTATTATATCCTTGTCATCCAAAGTGCTATAACCAAGATTTTTTATCTCATTTACAACAACATCAATTTTCTAAAATTAACATTTTATATCATCTCCTTCTTCCATCCTCAATTTCTCATATCTTCCTTTAGTAGTTTGCATCTTAGCTAGTTTAACCCTATCATTTCCTTCATAGAAATATTTTTAGTTTTTCCCAAACTTTTTAAAGTAGTTTCTAATGCAACAACCTTCACCAATTCATTTTTATTAATGCACTAAATATGGTATACCTTGCTCTTTTGTTTTCTTCATATGCATCGATCTCATCCGGAGTAGTAGGTCCATTTGTTGGCACAATATATCTATTCTCCACATCTTTCCAAGTCTTATAACTTAAAGAAATCAGATATCCCTTCATCTTCACTTTTTAAAATCCATAGTCAGATCTATTAAAGGTAGGAATAGTTAACTTATACGACATCAAATTTCCCTAAGTGGTTAGACTCACTATCTAGGAACCAAAGTTCTAATACCAATTTTTGAATGTCTCCTACAACTAAGAGGAAGGGGGGGTAAATCATTTGTCCAATATTTTTTTATCAATTTCTCATATTCAGAAAGAACATATTAATACTTTTCCACTTAATCAAATCAGATGTAAAAATGAAAGAGCATACACAATGAACACCATATTTTTATGTGGAAAACTCAAGATGGGAAAAACCACAGAGAATATAATTCTCAAGAATAAAGATACCAGTTAATATGACACTGATTAAGGTAATTTTTACAATGGGTGGCTCACTGCCAAAATGCTCACTGCAGGAGGGCTCATTTCCTAGAAGGGCTCACTGTCCTAAGAAAGAAGAGAGAGAAATGAAATCCACCACTAAAGTAAAATTGTAGAAAGAAAACCTTGTCTCATTGCCTCTAGTGTCTAACACCAACAACACACGCACTTTTCTCACAAACCAAGTTCGCGCTTTCACAAACACTTCACATATTATTTGACGGATCACCTTTCCTACTACTTCCTTACCATTCCACCACAATCATCCTCTTATTTATATTGATATGAAATCACCAATTCAACCATTACAATTTGAAATAGGTCAGGATTAAAAATTCCTATGGTGAGGAGGAATGAAAAGTGAACCACACCACACACAATGCCTCGACCAAATAACACGTTACCCAAAAGTCATAATTATTAGATCCCAAGAATAAATAACACCATTAGAAACCATTCCTCCAGACTACATCAACACATCCCATAATAGAATATCAACAGATAAAACATTGAGTGATACGAAACTAGAACTACCCATACCATATCCGGAACAACAAATAATGCCAGACCACAGTCAAACACAAACATAACTGAATACACCATTGGACCACATCTCCTAGAGCACTAGCCACTGGACCAATAGAACCTCAAAACCACATCTTCAATATATCAAAAATACTAAGCACAATACCAACCACCAAAGAAATATGTTGTCATCAATGACAAGAATACATAAATAGCAACAACATCAACAATTTTGCAACACCATCAACTCTACAATAGAAAAAAGAACAACCATACTGATCACTGCAACAAACTCCCCCTTTCAACAAACACAAAATCACCCAACTACTGGAGCATGTTGCCAACCAAATGCCACCATCCTACCACCAAAAACTAGCCTCAACACCATAGAACAACCCAAAAAGAAACCAACTCATTTTTTTATGCCCTAAAGAAGCACTTTTTCTAGAGCCATGAATTGGACATAAAATATTAGTTTTTCACAAACAATAGGCTTAGGAAAGATGATTTAATGTACTATTCAATCATCCATATAATTTTTTCCATATTTTTTCCTAGGAATAGTTTTTTTATCAAAAAGGGCCAAAACCGTAGAAAAATTATATTAATTGAAACAAAATTACATATGTATTGTAGGAAGGTCGAGCATGGTTCCAAGCCTTCTACTAAGCATGAAAAATGGGAAAATCTATAAAAAAAAATGCCCTAGATTCAAAAATACTAACCACCATCTCTATACATCCTTTTATGTATTTAAATCATATTAAAGGTGATGCAGGAGCATCTTAGGTTCATGGAAATCTTGTATCATATGTGTGTGTGTGTGTGTGTGGATGTTTTGGAGTTTGGTGGCTTGGTGGCTCAACTTTTGGTAAGATGCTCGGTAACTTGCTAGAGTACTCGGTGATTGTTCTCAGTCTCAGTTCTTGGCTCTGTTTGCTCGGTGGTTTCATCAAATGGGTCTCTATTTACTCGGTGGTTTCACTGAGTGGGTTTTTTTTCTTGGTTGGTTGTCTCACCAAGTGAGTTCTATGTTGTTGGATTTGTTGGCCAACATGTGCATTTAATTTTGGTCGTGGCATTTATGTTGGATCTCTCATTGGGGAATGTGTGGACCTAAATATGGGTCATTGGTTTCTCCGATGCTGGGTTTTGTGGATCTTTAAGGCCGACCTTTTCGGTTGCCTCTTGTATAAATAAAGTGTTTTGTTCTTAATTTTAGGAGGGAATTCTAGAAGAGGATCTAGGTGATAGATCTGAGAACTTGGGGTAGAGTTTGGTGGTGAGTTGTGTAATTGGAAGAAGGTATGTGGCCTGATGCTTGCAGAAAATATTTTTGACAAATCTTAGAGTTATTTCTTTCTATGTGGCCATAACCAAGAAGTCCTTACAACCCGACATGTTGGATGTAATTCCCTGTTGATGATAATAAAGTTATTGTGTTCATCTTTATCTGTGTTATCTGTGATTTCTACTGTGTTGACTTAGGCTACAAGGTTGGACATCTCCTTTGGGGATTCTCTTACCTTGGCACTACACCAGCTGGTATCAGAGCCTCCAAGATGCTTCCAAAGAAAACTCATGAGATCACCGAGGAGGAACATACAGAGGAAGTAAATCATGAAAATTTTAGAGATTTTGCAGAGAAAAGTGCAAGATCACAAGATGAGTTGCGAAGAAAGAATGCATCAAAAGGGGTTCAAGATAGTGATAAAGAATCTAAGGAAGAAGAACATTTTGAGAAAACTGTAGAAGAAGTCAGAGATCCAAAAGAGACCATATTTCTGAAAGCTATATCTAAAATTGGGAAAATACCTAAGATTGAAGTTTCTACATTTGTTGGTAGCCTTAGGCCAGAGGAATTGATTGATTGGATTAATGATATGGAGGAATACTTCGAGTATGAGGAAGTAGAAGATCTTGATCAAGTTTGATTTGCAAAGACAAAGCTAAAAGTTTATACAATTATATGGTGGAGATAAGTTCAATTGGAAAGAAGTAGGAGAGGAAAGGAAAATATCATTAAATGGAATCAGATGGTGGAAAAGATGAAAAGGCAATTCATTTATACAGATTGTGAATTAGAGATGTTCAAAAAGATGCAAGGCTTGAAGCAGACAAACAAATCAGTGTAGGAGTATACTGAGGAGTTTTATAGTAACTTGATTAGGACCGGTCATTCTGAAGCTGATAAAGAAAAGGTTGCTAGGTATATCGATGACTTGAGACCTAGTATTCAAGAAGAGTTACTTACTGTTCGAATGACAACAATAGGATATTATTATAAGATGGCATTAAAGATTGAAGAAAAGCAAAGCAAGAAGTTTAAAAATAGACAGAATAACAGAAACTGAGGTGGTAAGACCGTTGAAACAAATGTTGGGAGTAATGTGGAGGAGAATCCTAAGAGGAACAATGAAGGATCTAGCAATAGGCAAACCACTAGGAACAAAAATGGTGGACAAAGAGGAAGAAGTGAGTTCATAGGTATTTGTTTTCAGTGTGGTGAGAAGGGTCATAGGAATTTTCAATATCCTAAAAAAAGAGTTGTGCTGGTTACAGAGGAGGGTACACTGAATGCTATAGAAGAAGGTGAAGTTCTTATCACTAGAAGATTGGCTACTTGTGTTAATGAACCAGTGCAAAGAAGGAATTTGTTCAGAACCAGATGTAAGTGTAAGGATAAGGTATGTAATTTTATAATTGATGGTGGCAATTCTAAGAACTTTGTTTCAGAAGATATGGTTAGTAAATTGAAGTTGGAAAGGAGGAAAAATCCTACTCCTTATCAAATTAGTTGGATACAAGATGTGTCTAAAGTTAGGATTGAAGAGCAATGCCTAGTTAATTTTAAGATTGGGGCTTATCATGATGAGATATTATGTGATGTGTTGCATATGGATGATTTTCACCTATTGCTTGGAATTGATAGACATACTATGTTTGATGGTCATGCTAATACTTATGTGGTAAGGAAGGGATGATCTGAGCATAAACTGATACCTTTGTAGGAAGCGGAAGCGAGAAGATGTGGAGTCATAATTATATGTTGTCTGATTGACATTGGCAGAGTTGATGAACCTATTCCTATGAGTAAAATGAAGGAGGAACTGAAGGAAAGAGTTAAGGAGAGTCACATCTCTGATGAACTTATAGAGATTAATAAAAAAATGACGTCTCTGACTAAGGTGGTACAACAGATGCTGACACTGATTAGACAGAAGGATTCAGATGATACTGAGTTGAAAAAGAATCTGATCATTAAGTCTGGTGAAGATGTGGTTGAGAGAAATACTTATGGCATCATAAATGCATTAAGAGAGCATAAGAAGATAGAGGATAGTTGAGGTCAGTTACTATTAGTTGCAGACAGGAGATCTGAGAAGAATGCAAGGAAGGTGAGCTTGTAGAATGAAACAGTGGGCAGAGTGAAGACAGTGTTGGTTAAAGGACAAGAGGATGTATGGGTTAAGAACAAGTATGGGATAATATATATGTTTTGGAACTTGGTGGCTTCGGGGAGACTTTCGGTAAGCTGCTCGCTAACTTGCTGGAGTTCTCGGTGATTGATCTCAGTCTCGATGGATGTTTTCTCGGTGGTTTGGCTAAATGGGTCTCTATTTAATCAGTGGTTTCACTGAGTGGGTTTCTCTTGCTTGGTTGGCTATCTCACTGAGTGATTTATATATGGATCTGCTGGCCGACATGTGCATTTAATTTTGGTCATAGAATTTATGTTGGATCTCTCATTGGGGAATGTGTGGACCTAAATCTGGGTCGTTGGTTTCTCCAATGCTGGATTTTGTAGATCTTTTAGGCCGACCTTTTAGTTGCCTCTTGTATAAATAAAGTGTTATGTTCTTAGTTTTAGGAGGGAATTCTAGAAGGAGATCTAAGTGATGGATTTGAGAATATGGGGTAGAGTTTGGTGGTGAGTTGTGTAACTGGGAGAAGGTATATGGCCTGATTCTTGCAAAAGATCTTTGTGACGGATCTTAGAGTTATTTCTTTGCATGTGGCCGTAATCAGGAAGGTCTTACAACACGACATGTTGGATGTGAGTCTCGGTTGATGATAATAAATCTATTGTGTTGATCTCTATCTTTGTGTTATCTGTGATTTTCATTGTGTTGACTCAGGCTACAAGGTTGGACATCTCCTTTGGGGATTCTCTTACCTTGGCACTGCATCAATAGGAGATCCTAGATAACCTACAAGAAATCTTCCAAAATCTAGACCATTAATACCAAAATGTCTTGGGAATAAAAAAGTTACATCTATCTACCTAAATACAGATCTAATTATGTTTGTTTCCTATCATATCATCATACTGGACATAGTTATTCTTTACTATTGCATATGAGAAAATATAGGCAGTTACTCCATGGCCACTACTTTCCATTTATCACTCAGAAGAGTCATAGCCTTGCACCCGATGCCCTGGTTGCTTGGTCCTGACAGGTCTTCTCCTCCCAAGATCTGCAACCCTTCAACACGAAAATCCACCCTACCCTCTTCATCATTGGTATTAATTCCATGATTTCACATGAATTTATGAATTCAATCGCCACCTTAATTCTATTTTATTCCCAAGAAATTTTGCAAAAACCCCACATTATTTTTTATGATTGATTTCCTTACTTCAAAATAATCTGCATCCTCAATTGTTAACAATGACATTCTTGGCATCGCCCACCCCTCTTGATCACAAAGTAATCCTTAGGGTGTGGAATTTTCAATTATTCATCGATATTATTCATGAATAGGTCCAATTCTTCGAGGAAATCTTCCTTGAACACCTTTCTAAATAACCTTTTGGTGCTCTCTTTGGACTCCTCCATATGCATATTTTTTTCCACAAACACAGTAGTGATATATGTATTCACTCTATATCTATGGGTAGTGAAGATAAATTCTCTAACTAAAGTCCTCTTAATTGCTTGGATAACCAATCCACAAGAATAATTCATGACTGCCTTTAGCCATTTCTCATTAACTCCCTTGATAAAGGGCATTTTCCTTTTGCTAGATAGCAGTTGAATGGGGTTTCCATGGGCTCAACAACACAAAGGAAAAGAAAGAAAACATAAAGAAATACTAAACAAAGTGTGTTCAAGACTATACTGTACAATCCATATATAGAAAAAAAAAATCAATCCTACCCTATTATCTTGGTGATGGAGCCAATAAATGTGCCATCATGTTAATTCAATTCATTTCATACCACCAAAAAACCATATAAATTCACTCATGTGGGTATCCTAGCCTAATTTTGTTATCTGATATTTCTCTATCAACTTCACCTAATATGAAGTTTGTTGAGTGCAATGTAGTTCTAAATTTAGCAAACATGTTTGTATCACTAAATCATACTTCATTAATGTTGCCTTAGAGCTGAGTGTTGGGAGACCATGATTTAATTAGACCATGTCAGACATTTATTCCAAAACATATGGCCCTACAAAATAATGATGGTTATCTCAAATTGTTCACCAAATTATTATTCTCTTATTCAAGCATTTGTAGCCCCACTAGGACCCTAAGCCTATTATGAAATAAGTTGACATATGCAGCCACTTAGGATGTAATTCATATGCATAAGTTGCACAAGGCTCCAACTCAGCCTCTCTACTTACATCATCAAATCATGTATGTTATCTCTATTTAGTCTAACATAACTAATTTGCCAAACAAGAGACCATTGATAGCCACATTAGCTAGCTTGTTCGCAACCACATTGCCCTCCTAATATATATGGTTGATGTTGAATTCCTCAAAGAAATCTAAAAGCTCTAAATTCCTATCAAAAAATATCCCAAACTCCAGTTTGAAGTCGATCTGGTTCTAACTGCATTGACCACAACTAATGAATCCCCCTCAATTTCATGCCTAGCAATTTCTAGATCTTTGCACAACCGAAGATCTTCAATCAATGCCTTAAATTCCATGATATTATTGGTGGCTTCCACCAATGGAGTTGTGATTCTTGCCACCATTGAACCATCCCAAAAGTGAACTATCCCACCAACCCCTGAAGCTCCTGGGTCGCCATGAGATGCACCATCAAAGTTCAATTTGAACCAACCAAACTATGGAGGCTTCCAAGAGAAAGTGTGTCTTTCCTTCTTGTTTATGTCCTCACATTTTCCATAAAAGGGGGAATATTTAAAGCACACCAACCTTTCCTTATGATGTCATCCCACTCTGTGAACCTAATTCCTTTTGCCAAGTGAATTGAGTTTCTACTATTGACTACCTCAACATTGTCAGTTTCCACTTTGTTTAACAAAATCTCCCTATCCATTGCCTTGTCTTGAAAAAATCTCTAATTCATTTCTTTCCATAATTTCCATAACAATAATGATGGGATGCAGATCCAAAGATTTCCAAAGAGATCTTTCCTACTTTCTCATGGCCAACATTTGAACAAGCTCTTATGCCATTAGGGAGGGCAGTTACCCATCCTAATCTAGCACATAACCACCTCCAACATGTTTTGGAATAGAGGCAACTTAGCAATAAATGATCAACTGATTCTTCTACTTTTTTGCATAAGGCACACCTAGAAGGGCCTTCAAGTCCCATTATCCTAAAGTATTCAGTAGTGATTACTCTTCCTTGTAGTGCAACCCATGAAAATGCTCTTGCCTTGGGCAAGCATTGCTTGCTCCAACTTTGTTCTAATGGGAACTCTGCCTCTTGCATATTTGATAGTCTTGTAGCCTTTTCTTGTGCTATATTGTCCAGATTTAGACTCAGTCCAAACTAATATGTCATGCCCGTGCCTGAAAACCACTATTCTATCCCTTAAGATCTACTTGAGTTAGGCCAAATAATCTGTTGGCAAGGGAATACCCTCCATGTTTTTTCCATTTCCACCAAATGGAGGGTTGATTGTCTTCCATCTCTACATAATCACTTACTTTTAAGGTACATTTTATTTCAATTTGAGGTCAAATTTTCTATTTTGATTTGTACTTTAGATATTTACAAAATATGAAGCCAACTTTTATGTTATGAGGTCACCAATTTCATATGATTTGATCTATAATTTATATATGAGAAACCTATCATTATTAAATTATAGATTTTTTAATTCATGCTTCCATAGTCACCCTAAACAAAAAGAATATGAGTCTTAGAAAAAAAAAACATCTTGGAGCATCTTAGGTGGCTTCATCTCTTGTCACATCTTCATGGATTTGTCCGTAAACTAGGTGTACATAATTATACGTGAGCATAAGATATCAAGAATGATCACGTCATTGGATTGATTGGTAGTAGTGTTGATTTTGACATTATGTATCCTATCTCATATATTGAGTGTCTACGCACTCTTTGTACAAAAATTTGGGAGATCATTGGAAACTCAAATATCTATCCATTTTCAAATAAACATATTATGAATAGTTTTCTACCCCTTAATGTTTTTGATAGACGACCATGTAATGTTTAGTTAAAAAAGTAGCTTGATCAATTAGGTCTTGATAGTCATGATGGCATTGAGCCCTCACCTCATGCTTCTTCACCTTCTACAAGAGTCTTTATTTATGCTAGGCTTCTATAATTCCTAATCTAGATTCAAAGGCTTTATCTTCATTATCTTTGAGTCACTATCTTTGAAGTTTTGGATCTTGCATTCCTATATTGACATATTCATATCTATGTGCTCATATTCAAATGTCTCGTGTGAACATATCATCATGAGATGCCTGATATAGTTAGATGAAATACATTAAAATCACATCTCAATATCTTGTTTCTTTGAATTATTCTTTGCAACAAGAACATCATAGCCTTTGAGATTTGATACATTGAAATTGAGTACTTGATAGATTTAATAGACACACTTGAGGATATCTATCTCCTCTTTGAGAGCAATGCATTCATAGCTACTATCACACCAACTTCATATTTGGGTCTTGTTCTTTATTCATTTACAAATAGTCCTAGCTAGTCATCTTTTTTCTTTCTTGAGCTTGCACCTAATTTGATTGTGGCATCCTTTCATATAGACATTGTACATCCAAGTAGAGTTTAGAGGTAACCGTGTCATTAGACATCTAGCATTATACTTGGTATAGTTTCATCTTAAGGGGACTATTGTTGCTTCACATTCTTGAAACTTTATCATCATCCTTTGTCAAGCATCCACCATCACTACAATAGGTCATGCATTATAAAGGGCCAATGGTTTGTTATTTTCTATCATATACAAGGAATGCAATTGTACATCAAATAACATAAGTAGCCTTATGTTGAGTCGTCCTTTCCTTCTTTTACTTATACACATTTGTTTGCATATTTTTTCTCTTTTAGAGAGGGTTTTTACCTCTTTTATTCCATATATAAGATTTATTTGTTTGTAAATGGGTACCAAACGGCCTTGCAGTTGGAACCCATTCTTGCTTCTTCGTATTTTATCATACTCCCTAGGTTGCACTTATTGGAAGAAACGGTATGAACATTGTATGTTAGCAAACTAGTTTTATATTAGGTCTTATTCACTTCTTGTATACTTAAACTTACTTAGATCATTTATTTTGTGTCTCATATTATAAGATTATAATACTTTCATAATCTTAGTATGTCCTCGAGTTTAATCCCCGTGTCTATATAACAAGGATTTGTTCATTGTATATTGTAATGATATCATTTTGGTATCTTATAATTTCTTTTTTTTTTCTTAACATTTCCCTCGTTTCTCTCAGGTATAAAAGATTATTTTGATTGCATGTCATCTTTAGACTGCTATTAGGTTGATCGGCCGCTCTTATAAACCTAAACAATTATTCAATCTCATTGATAATTTTACATACACCTGTATTCGACCATGCATAACTAGATTCTCGATTATACATTCAAGCCAGATGCCAGGATATGACTATCAATTACATTTACAGACAACAGCTTCTGCCTGATTATTTGTCATAACTCTATATGGGTTGGATTCGTCGTTATGGGAAATAGAACAGTACTGAATACCTATATGAACGAATACATCGACAAGGAGACAAATAACTAATCAAATTTGAATTGAGCGCTAAACAAGGCTGCAGATAGAATCCAGTGGTAAATAAAAAATCACGCCTACGTCAGTTGCATATTCATTATCACTTGAATGATGTCCTCTTTCCTGCAGGTTCAAAAAAGACAACCTTTACTGTGGGAAAAGATGGTAGAGGTATATAAATATGAACTAAAATAAATGCAAAAACTTCCCTAGATTAAATTCGAAGCAAAAATTCCTGTTAATTTAAATAAGAAAAGCCATCACTTGCTACATAACACAGTCAATCTTGATATTAGAAAATCTAAAAAAATTGAAATCCTCTAGCATTAGAGAAGAGAACACCTTATGAGTAAAACGCGTGAGCAATCAGGGGAAAAAGACCATGTTTCAAACTGAATTTTGTTGTAGAGGTTGTTGATCGTCAGTTTGATTGTCCAATGTCATATATTGGGATATGACAGCGGCAACTTCAGTATCCATGTATGACTACAAAACATTTAAATATTTCAGCATCTTACCGGATTAGGATGTAGTGATAACTAAAATCAAAGGATAAACGGAAAGCCTTGAGACTCTTAAATTTACAGAACTTACCCGAAGTCTATACTTATAAAATACATAACCAGCAACAAAAATACCCACTAAGCCAGCTAGAGCAATAAGTGTCAAGAACCAGTTAAATCTTGAAGCATTTCTCACTGCATATTATACCACCCACAAAACAAACAAAAATGCAGAAAAGTTAAAAAATTATTTGATAACTCAAAACAAAGAAACGAGGAAACTGAAGGGAGTAACAAACATTAAACAGCTGTCCTTAAGTATAAAGCCAATATTGAGTAAATGAATTAAAAAGAAACCCTAAAAACTAGTACACAGTAAATGTATTGAAGGAAACTTCTTTTCATTATGGACAGGCAAAAGGATGTCTCCCTTAAATGAAATTGGATCTGGTAATTCTTGTCTTTAGTGCGCTTGTGAAAAGAGAGGCAACATCATATCATAGTATTAAGTTGTTTGAGAGAAGTCAAGAGCACTAATATCTCACCAATGCATGTATCCTGTTCTGCAAGGTATAGAAGATCTCCCTTACATTTGCAATCAAATCCTCCCCATTTGTTCTTGCACATACAATCACTGCACTGACAAGCAGCTCCTTCTTTGCATTCATCAATATCTGGAAAATGGGATAGGGAAAGATTCAATACACCAAGGAAAATAAACATAAATTTGTACATCCAGGGCTTACAATAGAGCAACACCTTATATCAATCTAAACTAAAAATTTCAGTACCATTCCTTCGAATCCAATAAATTGGAACGGAAAATCATAAAATAAGATTGCATATCTCTAAAACAGGGAGTGAATAAGTACCTTCACACTTGTGCCCATCACCACGCAAGCCAGTAGGACAGTGACAACCACTGAATTGAGATTCCTATCGATTTTAGCATAGATACAATAGTAAGCAAATAAATGAAACAGGGACTTCACCAGCGGAATAATCCTTCTTCAACATCTAAAACCAACCAGAATATGCATCACTATACAAGAAACATACCGAGCATGCAGAAAATGTTTGACCATTTTCAGTTTCTGACCAGCAACCTCCATTTTCAATCCTACATCGACCTACTCCAATGGCTGCCATTGAACAAATGAATTACGAGACTATCAATAGAGTTACCAAATTATTCCCTTCTCCCGTCTAGACACACCTGTTGGATACAGTATCTGGCCTTATCTGCATGTGAGCTCATATCTGGACACGGTGCCATTTGTCATGGGGAGCGTATCCAGTGTAGGGTTACAAGAAATACATTCCAAATTTACCACTTGAAACATTTAAAGAGCTTGTTATAGAGGCTTCTTGAATGAAATATATTATTTTTAAAAAAATATGAATGAAAAGAGTTTTTTTTTGGTTTTGTGAAAATTCATTCATTTTTATAGTTATATTTTTTCCTATCAATTCATGGAAATATGGATATTTTAGAGGACCTGATCTTGAACTAAACTCAAGTTCAATTAAAAACAAAAACATTATTCAAAGCGAAGCTTGCAGTCAGATTGAAGAAAACTCGATTTTGTAACTCAAAATTCAAATGTCTAAAGAAAATCAGCTTAGACTACATCAAAATTGCCATTAATAGCTTTTATGGAAAAAATAACAAACAAAATGTCTTAAATAACAATCTTGATGTCATATAAATGGCTGGTGTAAAGCTTTGCAAAACATACTATAGCCTCCTAATGGGTGCAACTAAATACTTCCATACACAATTTGGATCACACGTTTGTTGCATCCCTCATCATCTTGCCAATAGCTGGTGCATTGCTCCCAGGATTTGATGCCGGTCACAAGATTTTTAAGTGTTTTACATTATTTTATGCTTTGCAATACTATTCATCCATTACATATGGGCAAATGTTGTCTCTAAAAGCAGTCTAACTCTATATCACTATTTAATACAGTTACAAATCCACATTAAAAAAGATTTTATTATGTAATAATCTTTTAATAAATTTGTTTTGGAGTATGAGCTCAAACTTATAAAGTTGCACAGCACACCCAAATGTTGTAGGAAAGATTTTGACTTGCATTTTTTAAGCATAAAAGAGGGTCACTCAAGTCGGTTGCCTCTCCCAATATTCCTATTGATGGGTTAGACTGTTTTCAAAACTCTTTCCTGCTATTAATGATATCAGGTTTCCACAATCTATAGTAAATATTGCAAATTGTTTCTTGATTAGATTGTGTTGAGAGTTTTTTCTCATCAACCTTTTGGATCACACTCTGTGATCCATTAGAGAGCTCAAAGCACAAAGAGAGCTTTTTCTCATAATAGAGAGCTCGAGGAGATAAAAATGAAGGGATCCAAAACGTTGATGAAAAAAGCACTAACACAATCTGATCCACAAACACTTCGCAAGCTTCCCTGCTGAAAAACCATATTTTAAATGTGGGTACCTGATAAGGTTTAAGGTATCATTTTGTCCCAAGTTTGGCTAGCTCAAAATCAAAACTTCTAGAGAAATCAACTTTTTGTTATCAGGACTATGAAGCTAGGATCACCAGCTTGGAGAGTAAAGTGGAGAAGCTGGAAAGCACTCTGAAGAAAATCAGCGAGCAGAGCTTCCAAATCCTGAAGGCCTCAGCAGACCACAATAAGATTCTGGTGACCAAAATGGAGCAAAATAAGGGAGAGGAAATCAAGGAGATTACGGAAAGCATTGGGCCTGGTAAAAGAACCCGTGCCAGCACCAGAAAGAAGGATGCTGATCTGGACAATTTGAAGGCTGCAAGCAACATGGAGCTCCTGGTCATCCAGGCTAAAGAACTGATGAAAACCTGCTATTTGTTGCCTTGCTTTCTTTTTCTGCTGCTGTCTGTTTTCTGTCTGCTGTCTTTTTCTGCTTTTGGGGCCTTGGGCCTATTTTTCTTCGGGTGCTGTAGCACATTTTGGTCTTGATCTTTAATGCTTATCCTATGATTGCGTTGTAAAAGGTTTCAGGTCCTTTCAAAACCTGTTTTTACTTAATCAAAACTTTTTGTTATCAGGACAGATAATTGTCTCAAAGTCATGAATATAGTATCTGTAAGAACATTTCCCAAATGCATCTATAGGCTTATGAAAAGTCTGGTCCACCATCTATAATTAGGGCAACTTAACGAAAGCAACCCATTTTCCTATACCTGAAAGGAATAAATGAGGAAAACAAGGTATAGAAAGAATGAAGAAATGAAATTATAATAAAGTCTATATGCGACATCAATACATCTATTGAACTCTAAGCTTGCCAAGAGACTTTAAAAAGTGAAAGGAGAGTCTAAAGCATCTCCACAAAAGAGAATCAAAGTCTTACCAAGAGAATTTAAACTCTATAGTTGAAGGAAAATTCTAAAGAATGCATAATAACAATATGCGTGTGACAGTCACCAAGAGATAGGTACAGGCAGAGAGATGAGAAGACAAACAATATTTTCGGGATAAGTGAAGGCATGGGTATGTTAATATATATGTTCGAATTTCAAATAAGTTTCTTCCTCCCAGCTATGATGCCGTCCTTGTCAAATAACAATCTTCCTTGCAGATCTATGCAGATGAAAACTTACAATTTGTTTATCATAGTCTCTAAATTCTTCCTAAAATATTTGTTTTAGGTGAGAAAGAGCTATTGGGTGATATTTTGATCTTTAAGGCTTGGGGTATTTCGTTTACTTTATATTCCTTTTATATTTTAAAAATTTGATTTCAAGGCCCCCTATCCATCAGGGCATTAGGAGAGCTTGGAAGATTTCCTGCCTGCTAGAGATGTCTCCTGCAGGTCTTGGCATCCCCAAAACAAATACCCATCTTAAAAATTTGTACCCTACCCATAAAGTCTTCTGATTCTAGTTGTATATAATCATCATAATATACAATCTAATAGATGTGTAGAAGAGACAGAGCAATGATAAAAGATACTAATGGGGATTTTTATAGTGGCTCAATAATTTTGACAAAAAGGGGTATGTGTAGGCCTTATTCCAACCTGTACATCAACTTCATAGTAAGCTATAAAATCGTTCTTTAGAGATTAGGGATGGCCAAGGCTTCAGTCTTAAGCTTCTGAAGCCTCCTTATCAGGTTCTTTTGTCCGTTCTATCATACATCATTTCAAAGCAATCTAAATAAAACAAAAGCCACTTCAGTGGCTACTAGTTGTGACACTAACGTTTGTCAAAATCAGAAATTAGATTTTCACTTATCTCTATCTTTGGGAAAATGAGCCTTCCCTGAACCAAAGATGGATTGGTGATCAAGAGATCTAGTAGCTTAGTGGTAGAGCACCCCAGCAGCAAATAGGAGGTCCTCGATTTGACTGTTAACTGGTCCATGAAAAATTTAACTCGGTATCAAAGCCCAGGCCAGCAGACCCAGGCCAAACTAGGATCCCCGGTCACATACCTTGTGGCTTAAGAGGGATGTTGGAATATGGACCACACCCAAACCAAAAAGGGATCAATCACCAAGAGGGCCGGTAGCTCCATGGTAGAGAACCCCAGCAGGAAATGGGACGTCTTAGGTTAGACTCCTTGCTGATCCATAAAAGGTATTTTTTTATCAATGTTTTGGAATAAATTTTCTTAGGAAGTTATGCTAAGTAAATAAGCATTCTGGAGTAAATTGGAATTATGGGATGTGGAAAAATCGGCTCTGCCATAGGTTCTTATGAGTCTACATCCAAAGTTACAAGTCAAAAAAATTAAATCAAATTTTTTCAAATAATAAAAACTACAGTGGGTGCTGCAAAATTCCTGCTTCTCTTCTCCTTCATTTCAATAGCCAGTACAATTTTTTTGTGTATCATAAATTTTCCACATCCTTGATTGGTCATGTTTCATGGAACACATGGGATATAAACAGTGAACCACGGGGATGCATCCCACCCAAAAATCCACGTGTTTCAAGGACGGGACATCCCTAAGATGTGGGAAAGCGGGGGGAGATGTTCCCCCACCTCACCGTCATCACCACTGAGACAATTGAGATGCCACCTGGATGGACATTTGTGTATTTTCTGCTTTTGCACTTCGTGCAATTTGAAGTAAGAAAAACAAAAAGAAAATCTGTCTTAATCCTTTGCATTATGTTGCATGCATAGTTTGAAGTTTAATTTTAGAGTATAAACTTATACATTTTATATTGTTTATTGCAGTGCAACAATGAGTTCTCATGGCATGAGTGAGGATGAGGTCGAGGTTCAGAGTGAAAGTACTGTATCTGATTATGCACCTGAAGTTGAGGCTGAGAGGGGTGACCATGATGGTGAAACCCAAATCACTAGTTCCATGGCAAGCGCAGCTGCAAGAATAAATTGCCACTCTATATTACTGGCAGAGTATGCTAAGGGTCCTTTTGATTGTAAATATCCTTTGAAACAATTTGCACAAAATGTCAAGCAAGTCTTGGACATCTAGAGGCACAATGTTGTGGAAGTGCCATTTTTGTGCACGTGAATTTTATGACAGCATTACTAGAGTTAATGCTTACCTTCATACTTGAGAAAAAAATGTGGAAGCATATGAATTTGGGGGCAGATCGGAAAACCTGAAATACAAAGCTGAGATATAAGTTATAGGGTGTTAATAAAGACAATGGAGTTGCACCTATATCTGCTTCTTTGTCTCATAGGTTGTAAAGTCATCCATATCAGACCTAGCTAAACGGTTCTACTTCCACTTTGCAGAGGCATGTTGCACATATGCTGGGCTCTTGTTCAAGGGCCCCTGCAATAGAAGGCTAGGGGGAATTGCAAGTTGACAAGTGATGTTCATAACCCAATAGCTGAATAATTCAAAGAGCAGCGAAAGGATGATACAGATGATGTCATTGGAAAATTCTTCTTTGCCAATGGCATTCCATTCCATGTTGCTTTATCTTCTTATTATAAAGAGATGATGACAATGGAAGCAAGTGTAGGTCCATCATATGTGTCACCAGGGGAGTTAACACTTAAAATTGATGACCACAATCTTGGATAAGAACTATTTCAAGATAAATGTGTCAATGGAGAAAACTAAGGAATGTTGGGTGGCAAGTGGATGCAGTTTGGTCATGAATGGATGGATGGACAATAGGCTAAAATGTTCGATGCTAAAGCAGATAGATTTTAATGTATTGCTATATATTTACAAAGAGCAACATGCTCATATATACAACATCCGATATCTACAAAATAGCAACTATCTAATATTAGACTGTAACAAAATAGCAAGTGTCTAATATTAGAGTGCTATAAACAAACGGAATCTAAACTTGAGCATTAAGAAGGAAATATGTAAAACATTCTAATACCCTCCCATAATGCTCAATCTATCAACAATACCAATAGATTCCCTGAATTTGACAAATTTATCAGAACCAAGCGGCTTAGTGAAGATATATACAGACTGCTCCAAGGTAGAAACATAGCGTAACTGAATGGATTTGTCTTCAACCAGTTGACGAATGTAATGACAATGAGTTTCAACATGCTTGGTTCTTTCATGTAAGACCGGATTCTTGGCCAGTTTGAGCACCCCCTGATTATCACAGAATAGGGGAGTCGGTCCTGTCTGAGGAGCATGCATATCCGCAAGCATCCGCCGAAGCCATACTAACTCACAAGCTGCCTTAACTGCTCCCTGATACTCTGCTTCAGTGGAAGACAGAGCCACTGTCTGCTGCTTCTTACTAGTCCAAGTGACAGCACCAGATCCCAAATTAAACACAAATCCAGTAGTAGACTTACGATCATCAACAGAACCAGCCCAGTCTGAATCTGTGTAACCACATAGGATAGGATCAGAACTCTGAGTGTATAGAAGGCCATAATCAGGAGTACCATTGACATAGCGCAGAACACGCTTTGTTGCTGTCCAATGATCAGCCTTGGGAGTTGTCATAAAGCGGGATATATAGCTTGCTGTAAAACTAATGTCAGGTCTAGTGGCAGTAAGATAAATGAGGCTGCCCACAAGTTGTCTAAACAAAGATTCATCCACAACAGGTGAAGCTGACTGAGCTGACAATTTGAGCCCTGGTTCCATAGGAATGGAGGCAGGTTTGCAATCCTGCATTCTGAACCTATCCACAAGATTTTTGGAATACTTGGACTGAGAAAGGAAGATACTGTGCTCAGTCTGCCAAACCTCAACTCCAAGACAATAGTGCAAAAGTCCTAAATCTGTATGTCAAAGGTGCGACATGAGTCCTGTTTGATTTCAGTGATCAAATGTTCTGAACTGCCAGTAATGATCAAATCATCCACATAGACAGCTATAAACAATATATCATCACCTACATGTTTGATATATAAATTTGCATCTGATCGACTCCGCTGAAAACCTTGATTAGTTAAGTATTTATCAATCTTCATGTACCAAGCCCGAGGGGCTTGTTTCAAACCATAGAGAGCTTTGACAAGTTTACAGATTTTGTGTTCCTGACCGGCAACCTTAAAACCAGGAGGTTGCGTCATGTAGACCTCTTCCTGCAAGTCACCATTCAAAAATGCACTCTTAACGTCCATCTGATGGACTTTCCAACCAAACTGAGCTGCTAAGGCAAGGACAAGTCGTACGGTACTCATTTTGGCTGTAGGAGCAAAGGTCTCCTCATAGTCAATGCCTTCCTTTTGTGAGAACCCACGAGCAACAAGACGAGCCTTATACTTGTCTGAGGTTCCATCAACTTTGTATTTAACCTTGTACACCCATTTGCAGCTAATGGGTTTCTTTCCTGAAGGAAGATCAGAAAGAGCCCAAGTGTGATTTTTTTGAAGACTTTGGAATTCTGCTTCCATAGCATGTTCCCACTCAAGGATACCTTTAGCCTCAGAATAAGTCTGGGGCTCATAAACACTATGAATGTTAGCCATAAGAGCAAAATTAACTGTAGGCTGTTGTTTGCTCTTATTTCTGGAAGCTCTACCCTCAATGAGCTCATCATCCCTGAGATCACTAATAGTTTTAGCCCACCATTTAGGCCAGAGAGTAGAGGAGCCAATTTCTGGAGGGGCTAGAGGAGGCTCAAGAGCAACAACAGGAGCAGGAAGAGAATTATGTTCCAGAGGCTCAACAGGATCAACAACAGGAGCCTCATGGCGAGCAACATCTGCATCATCCCTCCTATCAGGTGGAGCCAAAGGAAAAGGAACACTGTGAAGCTGATTCTCAGAACACTGCTCAGAAGAAGATAGAAAAGGTCCTCGAGTTTCATCAAAAACAACATCACGACTGAAGCTAAGACGACCAGTGTCAACATCTATCAGTCTGTAGGCCTTATGATTGTCACTGTACCCTGTCATCATGAGTCTCTGACTCTTGGAATCCAACTTCGAGCGCTTAGCATCAAGAATCCAGACATATGCAAGAGAGCCAAAAATCTTTAGGTGACTAATTCTGGGCTTACGACCAGACCAAACCTCTTTTGGAGTCTTACCTTTAACAGCCTGAGTAGGAGAACGATTTGGGAGGTAGACAGCAGTAAACACTGCTTCTACCCAATACTTATTAGGGACACTCATGTGTTGTAACATAGACCGAGCCATCTCAACAATCATACAATTGCGACGCTCAACAACACTGTTTTCCTGAGGAGTGTGAGGTGTAGTGAACTGGCGTTTGATGCCATGAGTAGTACAGTAGTCGGAGAATGCAGTGGAACAAAATTCTCCATCGTTATCGGTTCTAAGAGAAATGATACTACAACCGGACTCGTTTTCAACCAAAGATTTAAACTTCTGAAAGGTACTAAATGCATCTGATTTTGTCTAAGAAAATATACCCACATCTTTCGACTAAAATCATCAACAATGAGCAAAAAGTATTTGCAACTAGTAACTGAAGATGTATTCATAGGGCCACAAATATCAGCATGAAGTAAATGAAGTACCTTAGATGCACGCCAAGAGTCTCCATCATGGAACGGAGTCCGATGTTGTTTGCCAGCTTGACAAGCACCGCACACCCCAAGATGTTGTGTCTGTATATCAAGTAGACCAGAAACAAGTCCCTCCTGGGACAGCTGAGAGAGATACTGGATGTTGAGATGTCCATATCGCTGATGCCACAGTGCTGAGAGATGAAGTACGAGCTGCCATAGCTATCTCAAGAGAATCACCAGTGTCAGTAAGCCGATATAGGCCATGATCCTCGAGACCAGTAGCAACACTAAGACGAGTCTCTCGATCAATAATGGAACATTTGTGAGCACTGAACACCACATCCAACTTAGGAGAATTCCTCATGTTCTGACTCACAGATAACAGATTGAGTGTCATACCAGGAACGTAGCACACATTGAGAAAGATAAGCTTCCTCCCACCAGACTGTATCTGAACATTTCCTCGACCAACAATTTTATACTCCTCTCCTCCGCCAAACACAACTGAATCACTGTAGGGAGAGAAATCTGTAAACCAATCACGCCGATGAGAAAAGTGACGTGAAGCCCCAAAGTCGATGTACCACGCAGAAGACCTAGCTAGATCCGAAGGGCTTTGAGCCATAAAAGCATAAAAAACAGACTCCTCCTGGTCAGACTTTTCAGGAACATTCGCCTGCTGATGTGACCCTCCTTGCTTCCTTTGTTCAAAAGCGATTCTCTGACGGCAATCTTTCTTCCTATGGTTGTACTTGCGACAATAGTGACACTGCACAGTTTTTGGCTGAAACCCACCTGAGGGTTGGTGTGAACCTCCCTGTTGTGATGACTAAGATGGCTGAAATTTAGCTGCAAAGGCTTGTTTTGAAGAGGACGAGGGAGCACAACTTCCAAACTGTTGTTTCCAGCGATCCTGTTGTAAAAGTCTGTTGCATAAATCAGGAAACTTCAAATCAACATTCGTAGACGTAATGTTGAGAGTCTCAACAAAGTGCTCGTAAGATTGTGGTACTCTTGAGAGTGATGACTACCATGTCTTCTTCCTCCATTTTCCGACCAATAGCCTCAAGCTAGTCCCGAATGTCCTTAATCTTTATGAGATGGTCTTGTAAAGACAAACTTTCTTCCATCATGATGGAGAACAACTGATTCTTTAAGAAGAATGCCCTTCTTTTATCAAAGGTTTCATGTAGCTCTTTCAGATGCTTCCAAATATCAGAGGCTGTCTTTCTAGAGGGAATCTGAGGCAACTGGTCATCTGTAACACACAGCTTTAGAAGCATGACAACTTCTCTATTTCGATCATCAACCTTGTCCTGATCAGTGCCTGCTGTGTTGGGACGAGTTGTTATGCCCAAAACTAGTTCATCGAGGCGGCGATACTCAAATATGGTCAACATACGCTGCTTCCAGGTATTATAATTACTGCCATTAAACCGCTGATTTCCCTCTAACATCAAGTTGGTCAAAGATGCCATTTCCAAAAACACAAAAAAAATGAGGAACAAAAGGCTAAACAATGTTTAAGCAGAATCAGGTACAAACCAGTGTAACGAGAATCGCGCGTGAATCGCGATTCGATTCACCCTCCCCGATTTTTTGGGAGCCAGTGAATCAGATCGGCGGATTTTTGGCATGAATCGCCTGAATCGCCGATTCAGGCGATTCATGCCAAAAATCGCCTGAATCACCATGTGTGAACCGGCATGAATCGGCTATCAAGTCAAGAAAATTTAAAAAACACTGGTTTTTTTTTATCTTTTTTTTGTGTCTTTCATCTTACATACATTTTTGTGTCTTTCAACTAAAAAATAACTTTCGATGCCTTATAAAATAATTAAAGTCGGTTGAGCTTTCGGGGCCCCGTCTTGGGGGCGCTGCCCCCAAACCCCCATTTAATAATTTGGGATTGAAACTGCGCCGATAAAAGTGGGGAAAAATTAACCTTCGAGTCTTATTAGGCTCCATATAGAAGATGATGATGAAGAAGAAGAATATCAATAAATTATTTATCCATTAGTTGAACTTAAAACAATGATACTTGAACTGATGTAATGATTTAATTTTAATGTTTTGATTCTTGAATCTTTGACGTTGAACTTGCACTTGAGGTATATGATGGTATGATCATGATTCATGATGCTATGATTACAAGTGTTTTTGTTGTTTAAATGTTTTTATGATACTATGTGACAATCCAATCTTAACTCATGCTTCTAGGCTGCATAAATATGTAATGCATGTGATGGATTTATCATTTATGTTCCTTGTTTATGTATGTTAGCTTCTATTTGATGATGTTATAGTGTGTTTAAGTTATATT
>MU223954.1:146473-163405 GCA_018584345.1 Thuja plicata | reverse complement strand
GATGATGTTATAGTGTGTTTAAGTTATATTCAATAAAGGGTGCATGAAATAAGTTTTAAATTGTTAAAATCTCTAAATTTTAAGGGTTTTTTAAATTTGCCGATTCATGGGCGATTCGCGATTCGATCCGGCCTTGCCGATTCCGAGATGATTTCGATTCTTGTTTCTTTGGTACAAACTTCAAGAATGAAATTCAACATGCACAGATTTCAAGGCAAATTTTGGGCTGACCCAGAAAAATCCGACAAGTACCCAGAAGAGTAGACAAAAAACCCAGAAGGAATCTGAAGTCGGATTTGAAATCCGCTGGCTCGAAAATTGAGGCACAAAAAACAAGGTACCCAGAAAATTCTGACGAAGACCCAGATAAGGTCTTGAAAAACCCAGAAGAAATCTGCAACCAAAGTAAAATTTTGACTTCAAACAGAGGGTAGAAACCCTAGTCGACCTGGCAGAATCCCTAGGTGGCCATGGAAGCTCACAAAAAAATGCAGAAGGAAGGTCGAATCTGCTCCAAACTCTGCAGAAACGAAAACCAAACCCTAGTCCACCATAAAACGACGCAGGTTGGACTGAAGCAATGCCAGAAAAAGAAGGAAGACAGCCAAAAAGATAGCAGAAAACGTCAGAAACAGGAGCCACGCACAGGAGAAGAAACACGCGTAGAACCAGATCGCGCGGCTGAGGGCTGTTAACATGCGGCAAACAGACGACGCTGAAGGCTGGAGGAGGGAAAAAAATGAGCCTTCGTTATAGAAGTCACTAACAGGAAGACAAAACGCCCAAAAAAAAACATGATTTAGAGCATACAAAGTCTAGAAACAAACACTGCAAATATATATTAAAACAGGTTCTATAACAAGGTTTCAAGACTATTTGCCTACACTCTAATACCATAAAATGTTCGATGCTAAAGCAGATAGATTTTAATGTATTGCTATATATTTACAAAGAGCAACATGCTCATATATACAACATCCGATATCTACAAAATAGCAACTATCTAATATTAGACTGTAACAAAATAGCAAGTGTCTAATATTAGAGTGCTATAAACAAACAGAATCTAAACTTGAGCATTAAGAAGGAAATATGTAAAACATTCTAATGTAGGCATCGTCCACTCATCAATATCATGGTTACATGTATAGAGGGCTCATATTTTCTTAAGGCAGTTGATTGTTTAGGGCATCATAAAGATGCCAATTTTCAGTTTCAGATCTAAAGGATTCTATTGAGGAGGTTGGGCCACAAAATGTGGTCCAACTAGTGACAAATGCGGTTTTTGCATGGAAAGCTATAGGTAAATTGACTGAGGCAGCTTATAGAAATATTTGGTGGACTCCTTGTAGTGTGCAGGCCATTAATAATGCACTCAAGGACATGGGAAAGATTGATTGGATCAAATCAATGGTCAATGATTCTAGAGGTGTGCAGATGTTTATTTGCGACCACCACTCTTCAAATGCACTTTTCAAGAGCTTCTCTAAGGAATTCTTGAAACCTATCAAGATTAGATATGCATCCTATTTCATTCTCTTGGAGAGAATACCTAGAGTTGCAAGAGGCATTGCAACTAACAGTTATGATAGAAGAACGAAATCAATGCCCCAGTCCAAGATAGCACGGGGGAAGAGGGTGGAGGATGTAGTGAAGAGTGATGATTTTTGGGGTGATGCAAAATATATAGCTGTCATTAGATATAGGGATGCCAATGCACCTATTCTTAGAGAGGTGTATGAATGCATTGATACTATGCTTGACAAAATGAGGGCTGTTGTGCGAAAGGAGGACCCAACATTAGCATTCTACAATGAGCACATTCAACCAATCATTCATTGGAGATGGGCGAAGCTCAAAAATCCCTTGCAAATGATTGCCTATGCATTGAACCCCAAGTGGTACATGCAAAGGCATGGTAGAATTACACCCATACATGATGATGTTGAGGTGAACAACATATTCTTTAGGGCTGCCAAAAAGATGTATGATCCTCCAAAGGCCAACATCATCCATACTAAGCAGAAAAAAAATGCCACTCCTAGGGGTTATTCTAAGGTGGCCAAGATGGATATGGCAACTATGACACAGGAGGAACCAATTTTGTAGTGGAATTGACATGGACCAGTTTCTTGACTACTACTCAAGCCATTCAATTGGTAAAAATATTTTAAAGATGTCTGCAGAAGAGTAGAAACTAGAAACTATAATCTCCACATAAATATAAATGCACCCTACCACCGAAGAGAACAATGTGTATAGCTGAAAGCCAAACAAAGGTCTGCCATTTTATGTAAATTTAGATACTCAGTTGATATTTACTGTCTTTCACCCTTTCACACTCATTTGCTTTCTTTTCTTTCATAATAAAATAGCAAGCAATATTATTCAGAATAGATTTAGATTCAACGAACCTTCACAATGTGAATAGCCATCTCCTTGAAACTGAACTCCAGACACTAGGGGGCATTCGCATATTCTGCCCCTGAAGGTATCCTGATGAATTGAAATCAATATTCTTGTGCTTGAGATTGGCATCATGAGATGAATAACCATACATGTAAATCAGGTTGTAACATTAATTATAAATAGATACCTTGCAAGCAGTTATATTAGCCCCCGTGTTTTGCCAGCAGCCACCATTATTTGTCATGCATTCATTTGTCTCTATATCTGCATAAAAAATAAGCAAAGCTGGATAATATCGGTGATGTATATAAAACAATTAGATGCGAGATGTTGGGAAATATGTGAACTATGTTAGCAATAAACAAAATCAGGGAAAAAATAAGAACAAAACAACATGCAAGATTCTTTTTAAAAAAAACATTTTTTTGTTTTTTCAATCAACTTGGAGGGACTACCTTTACTATGAGTTGGATTGGGAAAAACACTTATATCATCAAACTAAACATTAAAAGTTATGGGAATCCACCTCCATTCAAACAAATTAGTGGCTCAGTAGTTTCTTTAAATACTGCACATAAAGACTTCAAGACAGCCGTTCTTTCCAGTTTTCCTGTCACAATAGAAGAAAAGATGAAATTAAAATGAAAGCCCAAAATGTTACAAAGAGAATGAAGGTTTTTACAATAGGTTGTTTTATTAATATCATAGAGCACAATATTTACAATTGCAAGCAAGTCGTTGAAGTGGATGGCCTTCAAACCAGCCTTTTTCAATATGAAATACCCTTTTGTAACAGAACTTTTACAGCTATCACATAAAATTTAACCATGTAGTAACTCAAGCAACTATTACAAAGGAGACACCAGATACAGATAACAACGTGACTGAATTGAGCACCACATCTGTAGGTAAAAGGTTTAATATTCTAGAATTCCAGCATCTTTAGATTTTGTTTTATTATTGGGGGAATGTCTCTTGTATTGTGCCCAGGGTTCCACTTCATCATCTTTTTATGTCACATTTTCCTATCAGGGCCAGAGAGGCAGCTGCTTGGAGTTCTCATACTTCTGCACGTATAGCTGTCAGAGAGCCACTGCTAACGACAAAGCAACATTTTGGTTGAACCTGCCTCCACCTCAGGATAAATTATTTTGGCACTTGTTATTTCTCCACCAAGTTCTATACAAATCAAACTCAGAAGAACTTAAGGATAATGGCAATGTTACTCTTACAAGAAGCTTGTGGAAGATAGCAGGGATTTGCTAGGTGGTGGATTGAATACCCTCATGCCCCCTAATACTAGTGTAGCCTTGCAGCCAGTGTTCCACCGTTTGTTGGGGAGGGGGGAAGGCGGGACGGGTTTCTGGGACAAGGGGACAAAGGGTCTAAGTTCAGAGATGGCTGGGGGACGACAGAGAAGGGGTGGCGGGGGCGGTGCTGATATACATATAGTACTTGAAAAATTAGTTATGAAAAATAGTACAAGAAGCCTGTGGAAGATAGCAGGGATTTGCTAGGTGATGGATTGAATACCCTCATGCCCTCTAATACTAGTGTAACCTTGCAGCCAGTGTTCCACCGTTTGTTGGCGAGGGGGGAAGGCGGGACGGGTTTCGGGGACAAGGGGACAAAGGGTCTAAGTTCAGAGATGGCTGGGGAACAACAGAGGGGTGGCGGGGGTGGTGCTGATATACATATAGTACTTGAAAAATTAGTCATTAAAAGATGTATAAGAATTACATTTCAAATGAAACTTTATCAAATTAGTAAAATAGTGAAATTGCAAATACTAAATACTAAGATATGAATTGTATGTATCAAATAAGTCAAATATGACTACTGATAATGACTGATATTTTATAGACAGTGAAACTGTCATTCACCATTTATTATATGAAACCCTTATACATTGAAAATTTGAAATTAACCATATATGAAAAATGGAATTGGATAATGAATAGTTGGATAAATATGACAGTAGCAATAAACATGAAAACACCAACATAGAAACCCTAGTTCTGATTTTTATTTAGGGTAGCCAGTGTAATCAGCAATAATGTATGCAATAGCACCTACAAACTCTCATAAATTGCCCATATTAGATTTGCAAATGATCTGAAAATGTCCTTCAATCAGCCAAAAATATCTGTGTCTTGCAAATATTTTATAAAAAAAAAGAAATTAAAAAAATTCACTTTTGAGACGTCTAGGTTAAGGAGACTTCCAAAAGTCCCTGAAACGCTCAAGGGACTCTTGGGCAACCCCAAGATTTCCCGGAGACTCCTGACTGTCTCTTCCATCTCAGGAGGGGGCACGCATCTCCGTGTTTCACTGCTTGCAGCATAAATTAATTGTTTAAAAAAAATGTTAACCTGATGATTTGCTAGCTGTTTCCCTTGTACAGCCATGAATCTTGTTTGTTGGTTACTTCCTTTCTAGGACCATGAACTTGCTCAGTTTGTAGTTGTTTCCTGTTAAAAGGCTGTGTACTTTTTTCCTTTCCAGCTCTATCATTTTAATGTGATGACATACAAATATTATTCGAAATCTTGCTATATACTTTTAACTCTTAATTTTAATATATAATATTTTCATTAGAAGAAAATTCTAATATAATTAAAAGGTAACATATAAAATAAAGCACAATATTTATCAACTATCATCGGTATTTTTTTTACAAGAGACATTAATTAATACACAATATATGACATGACAGTGCACAGGAATATGCATAGAAATAAAATTTCAGGCAGTTCAAAAATAGGACAATGGGTATCCAGACATTAGAATGGATATTTTGATTATATTTACTAATCAATTGAAAATTAGAAATATGTGGTATTCTGATTTTTAATTAGTTAATAAATACAATCAAATTGCATTCTGATGTCCGAATAGACAGTAAGCAATAACATAACTGAAAATAGTGCACTAGAAGGATGAAGTAATGTAGACCTCGATACTGCACATTATTGATGACCAGAGTTGGCAGGGTAGTTATATGACCACGGCCTTGTCCTACCTAACCAACACAAAGTCCATGTTATATGTGGCTATCAGCAACCAGTGAGATGCGCAAAAGAAGAAATTAGCACAAACTGGCACTGACCTGCATATCTAGTTCTGCCTTTAGTACAGGGTTTTCTGCATCAACTTGTGGATCGCCCATGCATTCCTGGACCTTGTCTGTGAGCAAGCCTGACAAGAAATTGACAAACAGGGATGAGCCAGTTAAAAAAATGACAAAGACATTTTACTTTTCAATTGGAATCCTAATCTCACCCAAAGATTTGATGACGCTCTCAGCACACTCTTTATTGTATTTTTTATCTTTCATAGGGCACCTTGTGTGGAAATCTATAACATAGTCCCACCAAACCCAAGGTTTATTACTTTCGTTAGCAACCCTGAAGACACAAAGCTGCCTGAGGTTTTCTATAACAACATCCTTTCCCTCATAACCTTCATTAAAGTTCTTATCTGGATCCGGAGCACAATACCTTCCATGATTGATGCATTGTGATGCACACTGTTTACTCAAAATATAGGCACTGGGGCAGTACCATGTTATATAATGTGGATTAAATTGAGTAAAACCACTCTTTTCTAATATTTGGGCATGGCCCTTGAAGTTTCTCACGAAGTATATTTGATCATCACATTTGGTTCCACACTCATCATTGCTATTTGTCCAGAATTCATACTCTACACGTTTATCGGGATGAGGCATGGATTCAGACCAATCAAGCTTGATGGTTATCTTTTCACCCTTTTCCAAGGTATTTTTTAAGTCATTTCCAAAAGATTTCTCAATCAACACAGATGGAATCGAAATCTTATCAAGATAATCATCGGAACCCTTGCCATCTTCACGAGACTCCATGGTTTCTAGAGGCTCCTCACGGTCATCTGCAACAAGAACAGCAGCAGCACCGCCATTTTGTGCATTCCATGCCTTCATTGCAAAATAGCATCCTGCACTAAAAGAATTTAACACATAAGAGCCGTTTGCCAAGAAAAGAAAAAGATTGGGTTCTCGGAGCACCACATGGAAACTAATCTAATAAATAAATATGACAAGATATAAAACAAGAAAATTGCGTCTTCCTCTAGGAACATTTACTAAAACATTAGATTATATAGATTTTATTATTTATATTTTATATAGTAGAAGATACTATTATGAGGGAAAATATATCTATATCAGAATTCATTCTTTGATCAAACTGTTACAAATGGGAGGATTCAATCTGCTAAACTCATTCAGAAGACAAACCTGGTTCAATAGTATACCTGGGAGATTTAAACCTTGGTGAATAGAATAATGTAGAAACATACTATCATCTTTACTAATTAAACTACAATCATTCAATTATTAAAGAGTTTTAATTCTTAATTATGAAAACCTATTTATAAAATAAAAAACATATAAACATATAAAAAACTGTATGTTAATTTTATTAATGTTTTAAATCACACTCTGTTATCAGATCAAAACATTAATAAAATAAAAATATTTTATTTTCCAATTTCATTTCAATCTAATAGACTATCAGTCACTGAAAAGCCCATTTACAATAAGACAAATTCCAGCAAATAAGCTGCTTAAATTCTAAACTAATAGTTGTGGCACTAATAGTTGTGGCACCGTATGCTCCTCCCTGTCAGCTGTCTTGGGTTGAGGAAGGACATGGGTTCATAATATATCAGAAAATGAAATTTCCTGTTTGCTTATTGGTTGGGAAAAAACAAGAGCAGAAAAGGAACGGGACTGGTGTATTTTGGCACAAAGGGACATAGTTTCGCAGACTGTACAGACATACAAGTAAGAATATAGATCGATACCATGTGAATATCCGACACTTCTATTGTAAGTCGACCTATATATGTTTGGAAAGCTTCATAATTTATAAGCTGGTGATAGAACTTGTAGTATGTAAGATAATGATAAGTATGAAATGAGAAGCAGTAGTGGGTGAGTAAAGGTAAAAAAAAGCACCTTCCCTGTCGACCAGAAGAATTAGAGGAGTTGGTGGGGATTTATGTTGGTTGAATGACACCCCCAATTCTTCAAAGGAATTGCAGGCAGATGCTCCTTTCTCTGGATATACCACGTTCCCAATCATAGTCCCTCCATGCTTTGGAACTCCAAAGTTCCCAATGGCACTGTCCTTCTTTCCTCCGAGAGAATCTGGAGAAATCACAAGTATGCTGTTCTTCTCAATAACAAACCGGCCTAAAACCCCTCCGCCCATCATCACTACTAACAGCACAAGTAAGACTTCCAAATCAAATAACAATCTTGCGGCGCCAAGAACATTCTCCATGCTTTCACTGGCTTGAATTCTTGATGTCCTTAAAACCACTTACAAAGGACACTTTTGGGTAGAAAAGAAAAAATTCGTGTAATCGAGCAACGAAGATCAATGGAATTTATTCTTTGTTCGACAAATTATATGATTCATCTGAAGATCAAGGGAACAAATAATTTGGTATCATATTTGTGATATCCAAATATTAAGTGGATTGAAATTGCATAAAAAGTTTTGGGAATTCACACAGAAAAAACACATATCCCAAACATCGCACCCACCTTAACAAGGCCGCCTGAGAAAACATCCAGAGAGTGAGTAATTCCTTGTCCTCCTGGAAGACAGCTTTGGGAATTACAGAGAAGAATTCAACGTATGTGACACGCTGTCCGCATGCATGAAAATACACTGACGCTCCAAACCAAACCTTCGTGGTGAAATTTTTTCTTCCCCTCCTCCTCTTATGTAGAATTGAATTGTATAAGAGAGCTGTTGAAGTTTTCTTCTCAGAACGCGATGGAGTGGCGAGGTCAGGCAATGCCCATAACAAGTTCTCCAGGGGAAAACGGAAAAAAGGGTTTAACGTTTAAAACAAAAGATATTTAGTATTTGTTTAAGGCGACTTTTAGAAAGTCTTTGTTTACTTTTTAAATTTTCGCCATAAAACGTGATCATTTCGTAGATAATTAAAAATGTTCCCAGATTCATATTGGAAGGGTGAAAAGAGTACATCTTATTCTGTACTAGGTAGAACTTATTTTGTCTTGTTTCCCTCGAATGAATGTTTCATTATAAAAATTGATGATTAATTTAAAGCTACTGACCTCAACAGAGTCAACGCAATGAATGTACGTTAAAATGAGAACCAATTTTTTTTTTTTGAAATCATAGTTAATCTTATATTAAAAGAAAAATTTTACAAGTTAATTTTAGAGAGGTAATTAGGGGTTCTAATTCAATTAATTAGATCTTTATATTATTATTTATTCATTTAGTCATTTATAGATGTTTTTATTTTGGACAATGAATGAATGAATAAAAGTTTTTAATAACATTCACAATGTCAATTATTCTACGGGATCTTCACATAATCAATTATACAAACAAGTACAAAAGTACAAAACATGTAGACTGCTAACATAATGTCTACTTGATCTTTCTTTCCTCTTGGAACCTAGATCTTCTATTCTACATCTTGATCAAGTAATCAACAATTTTTGTTATCATTTCTTCAAATTAACTACTCAAGAGTCGAGATATCCATATAAACCAAACACTTCATAATATAATGTCATCTTCTAACTCTAAACTACACTATACATAGACTTTCTCACTTTTACTCCTTCCATGTTGCCTATATATCTAGTTGTTTATTTTACATGATTAATGGAGCTTCTAGGGGACTCATTCCAAGAGTGTGGACTCCTTGTACACCTATCTCCCAATTACTAATTTTAAAAGAGTAAAAAAATGATAATTGAAAAATCGTTAATAAGTTTCAAATGTACCAATAGTTGATCATTTTTTAGCTTTTCTTGTTCATAATTGGCCTATTTGTGTACCACTATTGGGACATTTGTTGGTAAGTACTACAATTTTGAGTGTGTGATTATTTGAGCATTTTTAAGTAGGCATTGGCAATACTTTGAAATGGACATTTTTGAACCCTTCGATAGTATAAAAAGATTTCTTAATATCTAAAAACCAAAAAATATTTTTTAAATAACTAAGTTATATACAGAAACAATAAAAAAAATCATTGAAATTAGATATATAGTTTAGATTCTAATGACTATTGGTAGGCTTCTCTTATTAAAAATTAAAAATCTACTAAATTCTAAAAAATCATTGAAATGGGATATATATAGTTTAGACTCTAATGACTATTGGTAAGCTTCCCTACTAAAAATTAAAAAATCTACTAAATTATAAATAAAACCATAATTCTTCATCCCTTCAAACCCTAAATCTGTAAATATCTACTAAATTGTAAATAAAACCATAATTCTTCATCCCTTCAAACCCTAAATCTGAGAGCCAGCCATCAAGGAGTCTCAAATGTTTTTTTTGTCATTTAGTTATAGCAGATTCAAGATCCGAGTCCTCAATATTAATCCATACTTATGAGTGTAAACTATACCTGATAGGTGTTGGATAAACCCGAGCCATGAGGTTTGTTGGTGTCGATATTTTTATTCTTTTCTCTGTAAATTTTGATTGTTGTTGCTTCTTCTACTGTATGTAGCTCTAAAGATGAACACGAACATCAATTGAAAGATGCATGAACAGGGAGAGGAGGATCCCTTATGACGGATCAGGAACCCTAGCGACTTTCAGTAGTCGCATTCAGTATTTCGCCCTAAGCAAATAAAATCTCAATTTTGAAGATGTATAGAAATCGCTAAGCACTACGAATCCAAAAAGGACAGGAAATTTTAGTACAGACGCCAAACCCTAACCTCCAAGAGGTTCGATCTTGGCAGCGTATTCGGGATGTGCAAGAAGTCTTATTAAAATCTCGATGTAGTAAAACGTCGAAGAGTTGTTCATTGTGCCAGTCGAGCTTCATTTATTTTCATTTTTCAATTTGTAAAATGCAATTCAGAGAATATGAATGTTTTGTCGCAGACATCTGAGGTCGCTCAAACAGTATAGAAAGATGTAGAATATTTAGAATTTCTCTTTGTTGAGCAATAACCTAAGTTTCATTTACGTCATAAACATGGTGTGCCTTCGAATGATTTATCTTATGGATCATATTCAGGTGAAAGGAATGAATAAACATAAACAGGGGAAGATGGAGCACACTCGAGATGCATCCTAGGGCATTGTTTATACAGAAGGTCCTAGAATCATTCGTTCTGACCTAGGAGAACATTGCATGCTTCAAAATAATATGTTGAAAAGGTTTCAACAGCTAATAAAAGGGAGGTAACTAGTTGCAAATATTGTGGGATGTCTTTCAAATCAATGATATTGAATAATATAACACAGGTTTGCATAGACCTTCAACAAGCTTGACATGGATGCATAGATCCCCCCTTAACAAGCTTGATATTGAACAAGCACGAGTTTGCATAGACCTTCAACAAGCTTGACATCGATGCATAAACCCTCAACAAGCTTGATATTGAACAAGCACGAGTTTGCATAGACCTTCAACAAGTTTGACATGGATGTATAGACCCTCAACAAGCTTGATATTGAACAAACACAAATTTGCATAGACCCTCAACAAGCTTGACATGGATGCAATAGTGCTCTACATGGCATCGTTTGATGCTTCCTAAGAGGAGCATGTTTCAAGGGGCCACGGGCATTTCTTTTCCATGTCATTGGATGACAATATGGTATTGATACTTTTGTAAAGGAAAATTGGAGGATGAATAATATTGGAACAAAAGAAGCTTCTTATATGGTGTGCCTAAATAATGAGGGCTATGAATGTGAAGATGGGTCTAATTTGGTACATGTTAATGCAACATTAGATAATTCTACCACTTATTTGTAGGAATAGTTTGAAGAGGTTTTAAGGACATCTGGAATTGTGCATATAAGGAGCATATTCAAGTGAATGAAATGAAAAAATACAAAAGGAAAAATGGAGTACATTTGAGATGCATCCTAGGACATTGTTTATGTAGAAGGTTTTAGAATCTTTCATCATGTCAGAGAGGCAGAATGTAGAAAATGCATGAGAAATATTTGAAAACAATGGTATTGAGCAATAGAACAAACGCATGAATTCGTTGAGACCCTCAAGAAGCTAAACATGGATGCAATTGTGTTATACATGCAAATGTATGATGCTCGCTAAGAGGAGCATGCTTCAAGAGGTAAGAGACATTTCTTTTCCATAGCATTGGATAATAGCAAGATAATTGATATTTTGATAAAATAATAACTAGAAGATGATTAATAATGGAATAGATTTGAGGTTTCTTGTATGGTATTAGCAAAAGATGGGAATTATGAATGTGAAGATGGGTCTAATTTGGTATATGTTAATGTGTCATTAGATAATTTTACCATCTATTTGGAGGAATGGTTTCAAGAGGATTTGCGGACGCTTGGAACTTGGAACTATGCATATAAGGAGCATAACATTCATCGACAAGTCAATTTTTTACTCAAATGTAATTGGTGAATAGGACAAAAATTACAAAAGGTTTAGTTTCTTTTGGTATTCCCTTAAGACTTTCTTTTTAAGAATTTTTGGAGGGAATGACTTCCTAGCTTCCTAGTCCCAAAAAACTTGAAAATTTGTAAATCGAACTCATAGCAAGGGTTGGAAACCACTTTTAAATTACTATACATCAAACTTTGTCCCTTTTTCTAGGTTTTAATTTTTATTGTGGTCTTCTTCCACTTTTACATGCATTGAATTCAATGAATGTTGGATGAATTCAATGTGTTTCATACCACTAATGCTTCAATGATGGTGAGGTATTTTACATGGTCAATTTGAACACATTTGTTTGAGTAGAAAAATTAATGTCAATCATGCATGCAAATTTAATTCCTTTGAAAATCATGCATTCTTCTGTTGTAGTTGTAGTTAACAAATTACAAAAGGATGTAATGCAAATGGGATTGGGGATAAGCCCAAATTCTCCATTCTACTTCATTCATACTTGCATGAATACACAAGACTGGGGCTTCACTCTACTATAGATAAAGTGAATAAGATTACAATGAATAAATTCAAATCTACATCTCTTCATTTGTAAAGACAATTTACTCCTCCAACCCACACACCCTCTTTTGGCTCTTGGTACAAAGACTATGTTCGCAATTACACTCTACAAGCCAATTCATTACTCCTTGCCATGCTCATATTTGCATATTTAAAATAATCAAACCTTTATGTTCCCTTCTTTGTGCAATTCTTGCGACATTCCTTCTTTACAAGTTCTTCAACCTCCATACTTTGTGCTTTCTCCTCTCATTTTCCATGCATCTACTCTTTTCCTCTTATTGCCTCCATCTCATCTCCTTCTCAATGCCTCCTCTCTCTTCTTCTTCGCTCTGCGTACCTCAACTTTCTCCTTTTCTAGTGACTTGGCATGTGCTCTAAGTTTTCCTTTACTATCCCAAACTACAATTTGTATCCTTGGTTCTTAAATTTTTACTTCACACTTCCTCGACTTATCACATTTTACTTGTGCATTCTCTTACTGTGTCCCCAACTTTGGCTTTTAGCACTAGCCAAGATGAACCTACCACGCCATCCCCTTCACACTTTAATTATGCATGTATAATTTTGTTTAATCTAGTCCATCTTCATGTGCTTCACACATCCTCTTACCTTCTTTAATTGTTGTCTTTATTTTCTTTCCTCTTCCATGTGTTGTCTATTTTCTTTCCCACACACCTTTCTCTCTTCTATTCCTACATTGTTCCTTATTTTGCCATCTCTTTTTAAAATCTTTGACGAAAAATGTTATGCCCCGCCAAGGAACACTTGGAACACAGGGTTAAAATATGCACATTTTTTAAACATGGAAATAACATCATGAACATAAGTGCAATATAACCATGAAGCATAAACAAAGATGCAACCATAAGAAGTAAATCATGATCGTCACACAACTGTGAACAAGCATAAGACTCAAACGTACTTCCAAGGGTTCCAAGACAACCCCAATAACTTAGCAAGAATGAAAAAACATGTTCAAGCCACCACATTGTTAGTAATAACTGAGAGGGGGGGGGGGGGGAATTAGTGGCCTCAAAAATTTATCCNCTTAGCAAGAATGAAAAAACATGTTCAAGCCACCACATTGTTAGTAATAACTGAGAGGGGGGGGGGGGTGAATTAGTGGCCTCAAAAATTTATCCTTCAAACTTAACCACTAATCAATAAATCTCAGATTATCATATCCCTACAATATGCATGGCATGAAATACTAATAATGATTAACTGTCTGTCGGTTTTCTCTGTCAATCCTTATTCTTTCTTGATTACCGATAAGCAATATAACTATTTACCGAAACTCAGTAAATAAGTAGAGTATACCGATAAATCCAGAATTAACTATGTGAGATGCAAAACTATAAAGAAATGAATCATACACACATAACACATGGATTTTAACGTGGAAACCCTGTTAAGGGAAAAAACCACTGGGACCGATACCCCAAATTTTCACTCTTCTAAAGTGAGCCTTGTTAGGAGCCAACCCTGTTAAAGGTTACAAGCACACTGTTAAGTGCGACCTTGTTAGAGGATTTTATGCATAGAGGTTGTCACTTAGTATCAGGAATCTATTGCTACCATCCTTGAATCAACCTCTTCCTTAGACTGTCAATAGGTATCGAGCAAATCCAATGCTACTTTCATGAATCAACCTTTTTGGCACTCCTTGAGATGTACCTCAACATATAGAAGACTATTAAGTCCTGCTCGGTTAAGAGACTTGATGCTTCAATGGTTAAACTGAAACACTATGACCTGTTCATATTGCAACTTTGAATTGCAGATTTTCAGATCTATTTAAATACATTACCTCTCTGACCAATGTATCGATTCAATCCTTGTGCTCCATACTTTCTGTTCGTGATGTTGTGCTCACTGTTTGACGGTGTCTGCATAATTCCTTAGCTCTTCCTTCAGCTTGTTTGATCAGCACTGTATGAAGTTGTTCTTCATCAGTTTCTCTTCAGCATCCTCTTTCTATTCACTCCCCTTAATCCCTTTTTTTGAAAATGAATTAAGCTTGTCTCTTATATAGACATAATATTCATTGTTTCTTGGTTCTTGATTCTTGGCGTGATAAACAATCCAGCCAATTAGATTTAAAGCATAACTCTTGATTTGTCTCGTAGATATATTCTTGCCAACTGTACAAATCAACTTTAAATCAATCACTTAACTCTGGTCAAATAAAATAAAGTAGACAACCAGTTATGTCTATATTTAGCTCTGCCAGTTAGATATTTTGTCATTTTTTGAACTCTCTGTTCTGTTGGTCACCACTGTGGTTAGTTTTCGGTGACAACTGACTGTTCCGTCGGTGAGACTCCAGTTAGCTTCGTGATCTCTGTCCCTCGGGCATTATTGGAACTTTACTCGTCGGGCAACCTTGTGATTTTGCTCGTCGGGCACTCTGTGGTTTTGCTTCGTCAGGCAACACTGTGCTTCTAATCGTCAGGTATCACTGTGACTGTTCTTCTTTGCTCTGTCCGTCGGTGTGCACTCCGTCGGTGTTGTTTGTCACTTAGTGAATATATGACTTTTATGTATTGCTAAAAACATAACCTTGGTTCCTTTGGTTCTCTGAAGTCTTTGGCATTATGTAAATGACCGTATAGATGATATCAAGTTGACATCAATGACAATACAATCTATTAACTGATTTAATGACTTGCATTATCTTCAACTCAACATTATCAAACATTCAATTAGTTACATGTTATCAATCTCTCCCTTTGGCATTGATGGCAACATACTATATTATCAAATTATACTATTTCTAATACAATATGAAATACAACAATTGAGATTCATCAAACTACCAAAATTTTTGTTCTGATAACCGATAAAAATGTCTGACCATCGGTAAGCTCTGTTTTAGCTTAAATTTGATTCTTGCAGTTCTTTATCTTTCTTATTTTGATGTGTTGTGTTTTCTTCTTGTGTCAATTTCTCTCCCTTGACTATTGTTCTCTTTTGATGTCTTTTACTCTTGTCAACAACTCTCCCTTTGTATAATCTTTCCATACAATCTGACAATCTCTCTCCCTGTTGGAGTAATGTGATAATGGATAATCTCTCTCCCTTTGATAGCAATGCCAAACAAGTATCTTACATATATCTGACATTAATGTCAAGTGATCTTTTCTCTCCATCCATAATATATTCCTTGAATTTCCCTTATCCATCAGCAATACAACATTATGTTGCTCTGGGATTAAGCACTGTTGCTAGTGTAGTGTGTTAGGGTCTTCACAATATACAAACTTGTTGTAGTCCTCTGGTTCTTTTGTGCTTTCTAGCTCATTCTTTTCTGCAAATTCATCTATCTTCACATTTGCACTTTCAACAATTTTGTTAGAGGCCTTGATAAGACATTTATAAGCCTTGCTCTTGGTGGAGTACCCTAGAAAAATACTTTCATCACTCTTGGCGTCAAGCTTTCTATTTCTATCATCCTTTAAGATATAACATTGACTACCAAATATTTTGAAGTAACTTACATTGGGTGTGTGACCATACCATAGCTCATAGGGTGTCTTATTTGTGTCCTTCAATTGTACTCTGTTTAATGTGTAGACAGCTTCCCTCCAGAAAATTTGGGTGATGCCTTTCTCTATCATCAGTGTTCTTGCACAATCAACTATGGATCCTTTCCTTCTCTTAGCAATCCCATTTTGTTGTGGTGTTCTTGGTGCAGAAACCTGTCTTTTTATACCATGCTCATTGCAGAAATTAGTGAATTCATCTGATATAAACTCTCCTCCTCTATCTGACCTCAATCATTTCAAATCCTTACCACTTTGTTTCTCTGCCATAGCCTTATACCATTTAAATATCTTGAATGCTTTAGATTTATCTTTTAGAAACATAACTGTCATCATTCTAGAGTAATCATCAACAAAGAGAATAAAATATCTATCTCCATAATAACTCTTTGTTCTCATTGGTCCACATAGATCAGTATGGACTAATTTTAGAATATCATCAGATGTATGGGTTTTGCTTTTAAAACTAGACTTTGTCATTTTACCTTTTTGACAATTCTTACACATGATGTTGTCGGGCTTGGTCATCGTCGGTAAGCCTCTGTCATTTCTTCTTCTGCTTATCTTCATCATGTTGTAAAAATTTACATGACACAATCTTTTGTGCCACAACCATATGTCTTTGTTTGTAGCAATCAAACAAGTAGAGTCAGTATCATTCATATAGAATAAGTTACCTTTTGTATGCTCACCGGTACCAATTGTAACACCCCAAAATTGGCATCTTGCAACCCTAACCAATTTTGTTGCATTTGTCACTCTTCTAGATCATCAAAGTCCTATTGTACTAGGCAATTCTAAGTTTTGACTGACTCTACTCAACCTAAGTGTCAAATGTAGAAAATCCTAAATCTGCATTAATCATACATTATATTTAATTCCTAAATACCAATTGGCTAAACAAACCTTATGATTGAATTAATTTAATTATAAAGTCCTAGCACTTTAATTAAATTAAATTCACCCT
>MU223954.1:132820-146423 GCA_018584345.1 Thuja plicata | reverse complement strand
TAATTGAGAAAAACCTATTTATGAGGTCATATTTATTTAATTAATTGGATATTCTCTCAAAAATCTTTCTTCTGTTCAGAAATGGAAACTTTGAATTAATTGTGCTTTAAAGAGAAAGAAAACAATTAAAATCAAATAAAACAGAATTAAATCAAAGAAAGGAAATAGTTAAAGCAAAGGGAAAACAATTTATTGTATTCTTTTAAATAAAGCTTTCTAATTTAAACTGGCTTTTCTATCTATTTTATTTCAAAGAGGAAAGTTTCTATTCTGATCACCTCTGAGTCTATAAAACAATTCCTATTCCTCATTCAAAACCCCTGATTACCGTAGAGAAAATATGCATTGTTAGAATACTAAATTGTTCCTACATTTTATCATCTCATTTCTAGTTAAAGCTTTCATTTGCAATAGAATCATTTCATTTTTTAGAATAATTGCATTGAAATCATGTTTTAGATTAAGCTTGCATCTTTCAATTCTTAGAATAACCTTGCATTGCATTGCATTCATAGGGAAAAATCCTTCATTCCTAGATTGGTCAATGGTTGTGAGACTCTCGTTCTGAGAGCTATTTTGAAATCCCCGTCTGGATAGAAGGAAACAAGTCGAATCATGCAGGATGAATAACTCATATTCATTATTGTGTGTATATGGTGAAGAAGGACTATGTTGAAGTGTATAGTGAGTTAACAAGGCCAAATTTACCACATGCATTTCTGGTGCCCACCGTGGGGCAGGTACATTTCTATTCTAGCCTCATTTCATTTCATTTTTTTCATTTTTTTTGCATTCTGTCTGTACTTCCGTACTGTTCTATTTTTATCTCACGAACTTTCTGAACGTCTCGCGCGAACTTTCTAGTTCTTCGCATGGCCCTCTATACTTCTTCGTGCGATCTAGTATAAATCATCGCGTGAAATTACACACTAGAGCTTTCATTTGATATTTTATTGTCTCGGTTTTCTAACCATCTGCTATTTTCTGACATTTGTGTTTCTCTGATTTTATCTTTTGAAACAGCTTAACAGTGGTTTGCAGGACACTGAGATAAAGAAAAGCCATCATAAACTTCTAACGTGTTTATTGAAGGACGCTGAAATGAAGAAAGGCATTACAAACTACTAATGAGTTTATTGCAGGATGTTTTGTCGAAGACCTTGCGTGTTTTCACAAATTCTTATGTCTATTTTTTAGTAGTTAAAACACACTTCGGTTGGTGCTTAAAATGAATCATTGTCTTGCGTGATTGAAGTGTCTTTTAGATTGTAATCCTAAGAACTACATGAACGTATCCTCTCCCCTTGCCTTTATGGATCTTGGGTGTAAGAGAAATTCATGTGATTCTTCTAGAGTGGCTACCTCCCGAGAGCTTTAACAGAGCCGGTGAGAGTGGATTCCCAACCGGTAACAGGCTAAAGCCAAGCCCTTCCAAACCAGTATACAAAAAATTCTATTGTGATTAATGTCACAATAGACAGGTGTGAATTCATTGTGGCAACCAAAATCTCCTCCAGTACCCTAGTGGTGCGTTAAAGTCCCTACATTGCTAAGGTGAAAACCTTGCTTTGAAAGGATTGGGAGAGCCCCCTTAATTGGGAAAATGACTTGATCACAACCACTTGAACGGATGTCCTTACAACAAACTGTTGTTCTAGTTTCCAAAAACCCTCTATCTGTTGGCGCAGAAGGTCAGAGACTGACTAAGACGCCCCACACTTTTATGACTCTTAGTAGAGATAACAACCCTTTGGGAAGCAATTCCTTTGGGGTTCGAAGCTTGGTGTGCCTGAGAAGTGAGTGCACATGTAAGGAGGAGCCCGTGCCTCCAAGCTTCTAAGTTGTTTGCTATGAGTAAGCGTAGCTGAACTTCGGTTCAAGTGAGAATTCAACAGATACTATCCTGGCTATCCTAGGATTGTGATGCTTTTGTTCTGGTACTACAAACATTCTGTTTAATGTGTTTTGCGTGGGTGTATCATTTGAATAATCGAAACTATCGTCAAAACACACAAACTGTCAATCTTGAACATGTCCAAAACAATCTGTAACTCAAACTATCTGTCAGAAAACAACATGATTTTATCTTGGGAAATGTGATCTGGTCTCAACTGTTTGATTCTGTAGACGTTCATTTATCAAAATTTGCATAGTTTCACGCAACATTTCCCAATCTTCGCACCATTATCTGAGAATCTTCGCATGATATGCTGGAAACTATCGCGCGATATTTGACAACAGTGCTTTTATTTTGTCACTTTTTCTTCACCAGTCTGGTGTTTTTCTTCACGCGAGACTGCAAAGTTTTGCGCACATCGGTGAGAATCTTCGTGCAAAAGTGCATTTCTTCACACGAGTCTGAAGCCTTTTTTCAAAACAGTGAGCTAATTCCTGTCAGTCAAACGTATTTCTGTCAAATCTGGTCTTTGATCTGGGTTTTTTTTTTTGCCCTCTATCTTCACACAGTCTGAAACTTGGTTTCTTGGGTTGAGAATTTCTTGATTCTTGCTTAAACTGGTCTCGTCTCATATCTTTTTGGTCTCTTTCATCTGTGTCGTCATGCCTTGTGTCGCAATAGTCATCTCTTGGCTATTCTAGCCTCATCTCTGACAATTTGCACCAAGGATACTTCACCCTTTGGCACTTTCTGTGCAATTACTTCGAGACAGTTTCAAGTTTGGTCCTAGTTCACATCCCTTGTTCAATCTTTGTCTATGACTGTCACAACTCAAAGTGGAAAATTATTTCCTTCAATCAATCAAGATGAATCTATTCTTTCCACACCATTACCGGTTATATCTAGTGAGGAATCATCTCGATCTCCTTCTTCGGTATGTCGACCTTACAATAAGTGGTCATTTCCAGTGGCTCTTAGTTGGGTTTGAAATCCTTTGTTCCAAGAAGACCCAAATTCTGATAATACTCAATCTTTTCATACCGAGTCTTTACACCTTGAATCCTTGCATTCTAGCAAGATGACAGATCATAACCAATCAGATGAGGCTAGCAGAGCTGACCTCTTTAAAACTTGGGGTAAGTCCCATTCTCAAGACCCCCCTAACGATGTGGAAATGGAAATAACTCAAGAAGAGATTGCACAGGCTCGTGCTAATAAATATTTTTGTAGGATGATGGGAGTTCTCCTAGCTGAGGAGAAAGAGAAATACATTCTTGAATTAGCCAATCAAGGGGCTAAGTTACCCTCCAACTATGATGTAGAAACACTTGTTGAGAAAGAGGAAGAAACTGAAAACTCCTGCTTGCGAAAAGAAATGCAAACTATGCAAGCGCAAATCTCTCAAATCTTGAAAGAGAAAGACAAACCTGTTACAAAATTCAAGCTGGAAAGCATCTGTCCTTTCCCATTTGACAAAGATCTTTGCATGCCTCCTTTCCCCAAAGGAGTTGAAATTCCTAAATACGATAAATACTTGGGTACATCTGACCCTCAAGACCATTTGAGAGAGTTTGGTGCTCTCTCCATGGAATTCATACATGACACAACCTATCTCATGCACCTTTTCCCACGTAGCTTGGGAGGGTCAGCTATGGAATGGTTCTCTAGACTACCAACTGGCATCAAAACTTTTGATGAAATTGCCAATCTATTTCTACAACACTATTCTCACAACATCCAACATCTGGTTCATATCTAAGATCTTTGCAACTTGAAACAAAACCTTGGGGAATCGTTCTTGACATTTCTCCAAAGATGGAGACAACTTTATACACAATATTCTCGCAAGATACCCAAATCCAAAAAGTTGGACATCTTTCTTGATAATCTTCTCCCCAACTTTGGGTATCAAGTACAGCTACAAGGTCCTCTAACCTTTGATGACATGATTAAACAAGCTGTAAGAATCGAGACATTTATGATCAAGAAAGGAGAGTTGACCTTACACAAGGAAAATAAACAAGGGTCTTCCTCCTCAAGCAAAGATAAGCTCAAATTTCCCAACAAGAACCAAAATGTTGTGAATGATGGATTTGTGGACAATGTGACTCCCAAGCCTTCCAAGGCTACCTTTAATCTCACTACCACAATGCAAGTAGCCAAAGCCACTGAACAGGCTGGGGTAGATTCCAAACTGAGTACTTCACAATTTTCTGGACCTAAACCTTGGGCTCCCAGGCCCAAGCGTGAATTAACTCCTTTAGGAGAACCTCTCGAGGTAGTTCACAAGACTCTCTTTGACAACCATTTACTCACTCCTCTAGATAATTCATGACCTTATGATCCGCAACCAAGACCCTCTTGGTGGAATGAATCCGCTTATTGTGATTTTCACCAAAACAAAGGTCATAAAACAACTACTTGTCTTAAATTGCGGCATAAAATCCAGGATCTCATCGATAGTGATGTTATTGCTGTGGGAGGTCACAACAAGAATTCTGATCACCAAGCTTTCAAAGATCCATTTCCTCCTCATGGAAAAGGTGAATCATCTAAAGGAAAAAATACTGATGCTAAGGTCAACTATACGTACACCAATAACGACAATGTCATTAATATGGTTGAACCTGTTGATACTGAATATTGTAATGTTGTCATTCTCAAGGGAAGGGAAGATAATTCCAAGTCCAAAACACCTTTCATTTTGTGAGGGTCTACGCCTCAGTCTTCTGAACAAGAACAGTCTCAAGTCAGTGCTAACGTTGTTACTTGATCTCGCACTAAGATCATCCTCAAAGGCCCTGAGCCTTCTATGACTACATCAACTCAACCTTCAGACAAAGCTAAGGTTGACTATGCCAATAAGAATCCAAAAGTGGGTTCCTCATCTAATGCTACCAATTATAGCATTCTCGGTCAATTACAACGTATTAATGCTCAGATAACTATTTTTGAGCTATTAAAAATCTCCCCTGCTCACAAGGAAATCCTGGGCAAAGCCCTCACTGAGGCAAATGTCCCAAAAGATCTTGATCTCAACTGGTTTCAATCCATGGTAGGTCACTTGACCTCCTCCCATTATTTGTCTTTCTCTGAGGAAGACGACCATTCTTTGAGTCACCCACATAATAATCCTCTGCACATTGAAGTCATGATTGGTCCAAAGTGTGTTCGTCGTGTTCTCATAGATAACGGTGTTGGCCTCAATATTTGTTCTGCTAGTTTCCATATTGAGTTAGGCTACGGTGAAGACTGCATTAATGCTTGCAAAAAGATTACTATTAAGGCCTATGATGAGGAAGAACGTAAATCTAAGGGGCTAGTTGTGTTGCCAATCAGAGTTGGCCCTGTTGAACGAGATGTTATCTGTCAAGTGCTTGACATTCCTTTGGCATACAATATTCTGTTAGGAAGGACATGGATCCATGAAATGTAGGCTATCCCTTCCACATACCACCAGTGCATTAAGTTCCCATTCCAAGGATCTGAAGTGACTCTACCCGCTAATACACACTATGATTGCAATGCCCTCACAAAATCTACTGACATCTTTGTGCCTACCAATAGAGAATCTATTGAACTCCTTGAGTCCAAATTAAAAGAAATGGAAAAGAGTTTGACACTCAAAGAAACTGACTTGGGAGGATATCAAATTGTACCTATGCTATCTATTACATCTCTACCTTTGTCTCCACGTTCTTTTGGGAGACATTCTGAGAGCACTAAACCTTCTACGGTTCCTCCTCCAACAAAGTATGGTGGTACCTTTGTACAAGCCACAGTACCATTAGAAGAAGAAGCTAAAAATAGAGCTATCAAATCTTGGATCTATAAAGGAAAAGACAATTCTGAACAAACTACTCCTCCTTATGACATAAAACCTGAGCAATATGGCAAAGGTCTATCCATTATGCAACATTTTGGCTACAAAGGAAATGGTCCCATAGGTGCGAATCATAAGGGCTTGATTGCACCACTTGAAGCTATTGGTCGTAGAACATGTGACTCTACAGGTATAGGCTTCCAAAAACTCACATTTCAACTGGGGATAAACAAGTTTGTACCTCGAGAAGATAAACAACAAATACTTTAAGAAACATCTAAAACTGAAGAATCTGAAGATAGCTCTGATGAGGATAGTTTTCCTCATCCTATTCCTCCAGACCTGGCGGCATTCTTTGTTGAGCCAGATGACTTTATATCGCGGGTCAGTACAGTAGACACTGACAACAATTCTAATGACACCACTTCCTTTGCTCCATTAACCTATGAAGAGTGGAAAGAAATACACACTGTAAATCCAGGTCATCAAGGTGATTTATACATACCACCACACTTTCAGGAATAGTTTGAACAAGAATCCCAGTCACTTCTCACTACACAAGAAGTGGTTGCTGCTACAAACACTAATGAGGTACCTAGGTCAAAAGCTTCTCATCTGACCATAGCAGAGGTTCTAGGTAGAACTCATCCCAACTGGGGACAAAGGGCTGATTTCACTCATGTTCTAGACATGAAACCTAATGATGAAATGGACTCTCATGAATATGAGTTTGACAGCTTGTCATATGCCACCTCTAACAGAGATACAGATACAACTAACACATATGAAAACCTTCTCGAAGTAGGTCAAGGGTCTAGTGTAAGGTCACACGAGTCTGACTCCATAGATGTTAACATGTCGTCTACTACGATCGCTAGGAATCAAAAGAATTTGACTATACCTCTGGATGAGATCGCTTTAGGTCTCGACTTGCTTCTCCATGCTTTTGATGATTATACCGTGAACGCACTTGAACCTGTCACTTCTCTTTCACTTCGCCATCCTGAGCTTATAGACTGAAACTCTACCTCCCCATCTAATGAAGTCCTTATGTTCTATAACAATTATGCTCTTGCCTGTTACCTACACGTTGTCAAACCTGTAACATCCTCCACTAGCGAAGCAAGTGTCAACATGACTGAGTCTAACATCAAGTATCTTAGTCACAAAATCAAAAGAAGAAAAAATAGGCGCTCTGATGGTGAAAACCACATTGTGGCAGTATCAGAGCCTAAAATAGTCAAAATAAAAGATGTATCCAAGGGTGAAAAACTCTTTGAGGCACCCGAGGATGAGATACTTGATGCGCTTCTGAGTCATTTCCAAGACAGAACATCTGTACTTATTGAACCTACTAAACCTATCAACTTGGGTACAGAAGCTGAACCTCAGATCATTCACTTGGCACAATCACTATCAGAGGCAGAAAGAGAGGAATTCACTACATTCTTTAGAAGCAAAAAGATAAACTTCACAAGGAAATATTCAGACATGCCGGGATTAGACCCTAATCTAATCATGCACCATTTGTCCATTGCACCAGGTGTCAAGCCCGTCAAGAAGAAGCTTTGCAAAATGCATCCACATGTGGCTCTACTTGTCAAAGCTGAATTGGAGAAACTGCTTAAGGCAGTGTTTATCAGAGTAATTGACTATGCAGAATGGATCTCTAATATTGTTCCAGTATCCAAACATGATAAATCTATATGAGTCTGCACAGACTTCAGAGACTTGAATTTGGCATGTCTTAAGGATGATTTTCCATTGCCTAATATTGATATGATTGTAGATATGACAACAGGGTATGAAATGTACTCACTAATGGATGTTTTCTCTGGCTACAACCAGATAAAAATCACGCCAGAGGACCAAGAGAAAACTGCTTTCACATGTGCCTGGGGCACTTTCTGTTGGAATGTCATGCCCTTTAGACTCAAAAATGCCGGTGCTACATATCAGAGAGCTGTTACAACTATATTTCATGACATGATGCATAAAACAATGGAAGATTATGTGGATGACACTTTAGCTAAGAGCATGCACCGAAAGAAGCATCTTGCAGATCTAGGTCCTATACTAGATCATATGGAACAGTTCAGTCTGAGGCTCAATCCTAAGAAATGTGCATTTGGTGTAACATATGGAAAATTTCTCGGCTATATCATCTCTGCCAAAGGCATCGAAGTGGATCTTGCAAAAGTACAAGCTATCATAGAAATGCCACCACCAAAGAATATCAGACAAATGAGAGGACTTCAAGGCTGACTACAGTCTATCTGGCATTTTATCTCACAATTGGCAGACAAGTCACAACCATTCACCAAGACTTTACACAAAGGTGTGACTTACCAATGGAATAAGGAATGTGATGAAGGGTTCACACAAATCAAATAGTATCTTGTGAACCCGCCAATTTTGATGCCCCCTATTCATGGGAAGCCACTTATACTTTATATCTCTGCTACAGATGCATCATTGGGTATCCTATTGGCTCAAGAAGATCAAAACAACAAAGAAAGGGCTATCTATTGCATTAGTAGAACTCTAGTCTCATATGAAGCAAAATATTCTACTATAGAGAAGGCTTTCCTTGCAGTGGTGTTTTCTTCACAAAAACTGTGGCACTATATGATGGCTCATACTACACGCCTAATTGCTAAAATTTATCCTCTGAAATATTTTCTCAGTAAATCTACCCTCATAGGTAGACTAGCTAAATGGGTCATGCTTCTCAGTGATTTTGATATTGAGTATGTAGAAAGGAAAGCCATCAAAGGGCAAGTGATTGCAGATCAGTTGGCAGAAGCACCCCTAGTAGATCATCAACCATTGCACATTTAATTTCCAGATGAGTCCATATTACTTCTCACACATCGATCATGGACTATGTTTTTTGATGGTTCATTTACCCAATAGGGTTCAGGTGCTGGGATACTGTTCATTACACCTCAAAGGTAATCTTTACCAAAAACATTTAAGATGTTATTTCCTTGTACAAACAACATTGTTGAGTACGAAGCCTTAATCAATGGTATGAAGATCGCCCTTGAGTGGTGAGTAGACGAACTCAATGTCCTTGGAGATTCACAACTAGTCATCAATCAAGTAAATGATATCTATCAGACAAAGGACGACAAGCTGGTGCCTTATAAATGGTTGGTTGATGACCTCAAAAAGTATTTTACTCACATCACATTTTAACAAGTTCCAAGGGCAGATAATAAAGTAGTAGATGCCATGGCTACTCTTGCCTCTATGCTACAGATGCCAGAAAATGATTTTCGACACGAAGTCCTAGTGGAGACGTTATGCCACCCATCCTATGATTCCCCTAATTCTTGAATGATCTATTTTGTTATTGGACATGACTCATCTCGCTACCATCATATATTTTCTTACCTTCATGACTAGATTGTTCTGGATACTTACACCCGGAATGAGAAACGCCACTTAATCCATAGTGCTTCACACTTCATCATCATTGCTAACGACTTGTATAGGCCTGGTCTAGACAGTACCCTCCTTAGGTGTTTAGAACCTGATGAGTCCAAATGTGTGTTAATAGAGGTGCATGAAGGCATCTGTGGGTCCCACTCTAACAACCTGACATTGGCCCGTAAACTTATTAGAGCTGGTTACTATTGGCCAGATATGGAAAAAGAAGCTACACAGTTTGCCATGTCTTGCAAACAATGTTAACTACATGGTAATCTGATTCATGCTCCAGCCAAGGATCTTATTCCCTTCATTACTTTCTAGCCATTTCAACAATGGGCCTTTGACTCGGTGGGTCAGATTTACCCCTCATCCTCAAATGGACTTAAGTTCATAATCACAGCTATAGACGATTTTACCAAGTGGGTGGAGGCAGTCCCTCTCACTGTTGCCAATGGAAAATCAGAAGCTATGTTCATTCTCAACTACATCATCTACAGGCATGGTGTACCCTCAACAATAATCATTGATAATGGGGACAATTCAAAAACAAGGATTTGACAGAGCTATGCTCTAAGTTTAAAATTACTCAACATTGGTCTTCCATCTATTATCCTCAGGGTAATGGACAGGCGAAAGCATCCAACAAGACAATCCTTAAAATCCTGCAGTGCACAGTGCACAAATCAAGACAAGATTGGCATCTCTGGATCAATCTAGCTCTTTGGGCATACGGGACAAGCATAAGAACACCAACAGGGGATACTCCCTATGCTTTGGTTTATGGAGTAGATTTTGTGTTACCAATTGAGGTTGAGATTCCTTCTCCGTGAGTCTCCCTGAAAGGCCTCATTACTGATGAAGATAGTAGAATATCTTAGCTACAAGAGCTAGAACTACTTAATGAATGTCGACAAGTGGCATTCGATCACCTTGGAGCATACCAGAAAAGGATGTCCAAGAGCTATAACAAGAAGGTCAGACCAAGGGATTTCCAAGCGGGTGACCTCGTTCTGAGGGAGAACCCTAAGAATCAACAACATCAAATCCAGAAAGGGAAATTTGAACCAAATTGGCTCAGTCCGTATGTTGTCACTGCAGTGTTTGGGTCTGGTACCTATCAACTTTCTACTACTGAAGGAGAACAACTCAAAGAGCCCATCAACGCTCTTCATCTAAAACGGTTCTACAACTGAGACATCTTCAGTGTGCTCAGGTATATAGTAAAGTCCTAAAAAAATCTAAAATTCTGAAAATGTCCTAAAAAAATGATCATCTTAGTGAAATCCTAGCGATAGGTGCTTTGATGTATCTCTAAAAAAATCATATATTCAAAAAATACAAAAAAAGAAAAAAAAGAGAAAAGGTGCCATTGATGAAAACCTAGCAAACAGGCGTCATGGTAGCAAATTTTTTTTTTTTGCCAAGAAGGTGAAAACCTGGTAAACAGGCGCCTCTTATTCCACATTGATATATCTATCACAACACCACTTGGCTTTACGCGTTTACTTTCCTACATTGTTGCTTTCCTACTTACATTTGCTTTCCGTTACCGTCAAGACACCAACTCACATGGATTGAAACTAGTCATACTCTCGGGGCAACCCTCCTGGTCTAGGGGGCATTATCCTATTACCTTTTGGGATCTACTTCATGACAGTCACCAATGGTTCTCACTGCGTCTGTCTACTGTCGCTTAGCTTATACTACAATCTCTTCATTTGAGCATCTCTCTCGTGTCAGTCACCAGTGGTTCTCACTGTGTCTGTCTACTATCATTGTACTATTAAGATTTCTCACATCTGTTATAGTTGGAGTTATCCTCAAATGCTCTATCTATCGATACTCAGTTTTGGCATTCTTTTCTTTAGTTTGTACATAGCTTTTGGTCACTTTCGTGACACTTTGGTTCCTTTGCGAACCCTCCTAACTTGACTTTGATTCAACGCCATATGCCTGGGGGAAACCACACCTAGTTTGTCCTCACAACATATGTCAAGTCAGTCCTCATTACTTGGGGGCATGGGTCCCCCATTTGATCACATCTTTGGTTTACACCTGAGTCATTAATCTTTTCATTTCTCAAGGACAACTTGCTACTGACACAAACTGGTGTTTTTCAACACCACCATAAACATTATTTTTTAACACTATCTTTGGACACATATGTGTTTTTCAACACACATCAAATATCTCAAATGTAAACATCTATCGATAAAAATCAAACACAATGCACTCACAAGCACAACGGTATTTTTCAACACCTCATACATATATACATTTGCAAACTTTGAAACTGGCTGAGCTATGCTTGAATCTTTCTTTGAATGCTATCTGTTCTTATGGATTTCATTGATATTTTCTTTGTCTACTGCTTGTTGGTGTATTCCCAATGATCCGGCTGCGTCAAATAAATAGGGTGTATGTGATAAGAGCTCCCACACTAAGGTGGAACAACCTCACATCCCTCGATCTTGTTTATTTGCATGCCATGGTGAGGTCGGTACTATCTCCTTGCCTGTTATTGCTCTATTTGTTATTGTTTTGTTTGTTTATGCATGATCGCACTCATGGTTATCTTGGCTTTGAATGCCTTGATACTGGTGTACTCTTGCAACATTAACTAGAAACATTGTTCAGGTCATCTTGGCTTTTGTGCCCTGGTGCTTACGTCCGTTTCCTACATTTCATCCGATGAAGAGTCATATTCATATCCTTATGGTTGCATTGTGGCACCAGTAAGGGTTGTATTGACTTTGATGTTCCAAAAAAATGCTCAATGATGATGATTTTACGATGGGTCTCACAAACCATGTCCTAGAATTGCACTTACATATTGCATCTAGCATAGGATTGCATTTTCATTCTAGACTTGCATTGTGGCAACAATTCAATGTTCAGTTCATTGCATACTCTTGGGTTCATACATTGGGGAGTTCTTCTTCAAAGTCCTGGTTTCATCACGACTACACAAGTGTTCGATCCTCGCTCTCTATCTTCAGCTATCTACTCAATTCATTTTCGAGATCAAAATTGAAATTTGACACTTATATATCGCTCAAAATTGCATTTTAAATTTTTTGGGACCGACGCGATCGGACGCTTGTGTAGTCAACTTTCTGATGTCGCTTTCTTGTTAGAATCATATCTTATCATCATTTTTTCAAATCTTTGACTTTTTTCCTCAAAAGTCAACTTTGGTCAACCTTAGTCAAACTTGGTCAACTAGACCTCAAAATCACTCAAAATTGCTTCTGAATCTTCTGAATTCTTCCATAATCTGTTCTGAGTTCTTGATTTTTGATTCAACAACTATCTATGATTTTTTGCTCTCTATCATCATTATGACGTGTCATCTTTCCATTTCACTCCCGAGGGGGTAGGATGATTACATCATTAAATCTATTCCAATCAATCTGATCTGATTTTCAAAAGTCCTCATTGCTAGGGGCATCTCATCACTTAGGGCATGTTCAGTTTTTCATACTTCACAGTTAAAACTGGATACTCCACAATTAATAGGGGCATCTTTGTTCCCTACATCTCGTTATCTTTTAAGTATCTGAGAAATATAACTCAGATTCTTGAGGATCAAGCTTCATTCTGGAGATGATTTTCAAAAACTTATCTATTGGGAATTGGGGCACTCTAACCCTGACTCCTGAATCAAGATCCATTCTGGAGATGATTCTAAATCTCTAGTGACTATCTTTTTGGACAGGTATTGGGGCAATCTAACCCTGACTCCTGAAGGTTAAGCCTCGTTCTGGGAATAGCCTTGTGAAAGATGTCAATCTAACCAGTGTCTTGGAAATCTAACCTAGATATTGGGGGACTAAGCTTCATTCTGGAGATAGTCCTAAAATCTCTATTGATTATCTTGTTGGACAGGTATCGGGGCAATCTAACCCTGAATTCTGAAGGTTACGCCTCGTTCTGGAGATAGCCTTGTGAAATATATCAATCTATTAGGTGTCAAGGCATTCTAACCCAGATCCCTGAGGATTGAGCTTCATTCTGGAGATGATTCTCAAAATCTTAATCTATTAGGTGTCAGGGCATTCTAACCCAGATCCCTGAGGATCAAGCTTCGTTCTGAAGATGACCCTCGAAAACTCTAGTTGACCGATGTCTTGGCAACCTAACCTAGACTTCAGAGAGTCAAGCTCTGTTCTAGAGATGGCTCTGAAATATTTGCATCATCAATTTTTCAAATCTATTCTTTTGTGCTTCAGGCATCAGACTATTCTTTGAGTCAATGCGCTACTCACACATCAATTCAAAGAGGGGCAAAATGTAACACCCCAAAATTGACATCTTGCAACCCTAACCAATTTTGTTGCATTTGTCACTCTTCTAGATCATCAAAGTCCTATTGTACTAGGCAATTCTGAGTTTTGACTGACTCTACTCAACCTAAGTGTCAAATGTAGAAAATCCTAAATCTA
>MU223954.1:108873-127880 GCA_018584345.1 Thuja plicata | reverse complement strand
GTAAAGATTAAAGGGGGGTGTTAGAATTTAATCTTTACTTGTACTATTGTAAGTAGGAGATTCTTATGGAATCCCTACACCTATTTTGTCTTCTTGTACAAGTGTGAGGATAATTCCTTTTATTGTATTTTCTTATTTAGTTATTCATCCTTATGAGGAATCCTACACTTGTCTCACACACTATTGAAATGTGGCATTCATAGATATGGGAGTTACCATGCAACTCCTCTCTCACATCTTTATTAAAGAGATGTATCTCCTTCTCTCTTTAATTTTTTGGTTAATCCTTCTTCTTGAACTATTGTATGAGCTTGGCTCTCTCTCTCTCTCTCTCTCTCATTCTTAGGCATTTTTTCCCATTCTCTATATCATGGGGTTTTTTTTATGCTTTTCCCCCTTAAAAATCTTGTCTCCTTGTTGTTTGGATCTTTGGTGCATGCTCCTAGTATTCGAATTAATTCATGGTAAATCTTCGTTCTTCTTGCTCATTGAATTAAACAACTTCATGTCTCGCCTTATTTTTGTTATTATTTTAACAGAATCATTACCCATTCTTACTGAACCACCTTTATAGAATTCAAAAGTCTCAAACATTTGCTCATCACCAATCATATGATGTGTGCAGCCACTATCTATGATCCAAACATCATTTTTTCTAAATTTAGATATGAGAGTTGTTTCTACATACCTTTCCTCATCATCATCTAAATCACCTTTCACTGCTACAAACACCATTTCGATGTCTTCATCAGATTCAGTGTTAGTGTCATCATCTTTGCATTTAGCTAGGTAACTGGCTTTCTTTCCTTTGTCCTTATAGTCTCGGGTATCTCTCTTTTCTGATTGTCAGTAGCTTCTGTAATCACCTCTGTTAGACTTATTTTCAAATGATCTATCATTACTTCTGTCATCTTTTCTTCTGTTAGTACATCTTGCAGCAAAGTGTCCTATCTCTTTGCAATTAAAACAAACAAGTGGTAATTTACCTTTTTATTTACCTTTTCCTCTTTGCATTCTTCTAGCCATAAGTGCTTCAATTTCATCAAGATCATCTTCTTCACTTTCACTATCACTATCTTTTCTCATAGTGTTTTTATGACTTGATTTACTTATTCTCATAGATGTTTTGAATGCAGACTCTATACTTGGTAAGACACTATTATATAAGTTATTCATCTCAAATGAAATCAGTCTTCCAATTAAACTGTTTAGAGTAACATTGCTATTTGTTATTTCTCTCATTTCTTGAATGGCAGATACCCTAATAGCATAAGTAGTCAGTAAGGTTCTTAGAATTTTACTTACCACTGTATCTTCTCCTAGTACACCTCCAACTCCTCGGATAACACTGACTACCTCTTTGATTCTTGTGCTATACTGAGTGATGTTTTCACCTTCTTTCATTTTGAGATCATCAAGCTTTCCTCTAAGGCTTTCTGCCTTGGCTCTCAAAACATTTTTGTCACCACCATGTACAAGTTTGAATTTGTCTCACATCTGCTTTGCAGACTTGTAGGTTTTGACATCTTCAAATTCAACATCAGAGAGTGAGGAAGCAAGCTCTATCATCATGTAGTTGTGCTCATGCTTCTCTCTCATTTGTTCAACTTTTAGTGCTCCTGTGGGCAACACATATTCAACATCTAAGTATTGAGTAACATCATTACCAATGCCTGATAAGTGGAGTCTTATTCTTCTCTGCCATGAAGCAAAATTATCTTTATTCAACTTGGGCACATCTCGTCTGTTCATCTTGTGATCTTTGGCTTAGGCCTTGAAACCTTCCTTTCTAAGCACACAAGCTCTGATACCAATTGTTAGAAATAACTGAGAGGGGGGGCGGTGAATCAATGGCCTCAAAAATTTATCCTTCAAACTTAAGCACTAATCAATAAATCTCAGATTATCATATCCCTACAAGATGCATGGCATGAAATACTAATAATGATTAACTGTCTGTCAGTTTTCTCTGTCAATCCTTATTCTTTCTTGATTACCGATAAGTAGTATGACTATTTACCAAAACTCAGTAAATAAGTAGAGTATACCGATAAATCCAGAATTAACTATGTGAGATGCAAGACTATAAAGAAATGAATCATACACACATACACATGGATTTCAATGTGGAAACCCTATTAAGGGAAAAAACCATTGGGACCGGTACCCCAAATTTTCACTCTTCTAAAGTGAGCCCTGTTAGGAGCCAACCCTGTTAAAGGTTACAAACACACTGTTAAGTGCGACCTTGTTAGAGGATTTTATACATAGAGGTTGTCACTTAGTATCAAGCATCTATTGCTACCATCCTTGAATCAGCATCTTCCTTAGACTGTCAATAGGTATCGGGAAAATCCAATGCTACTTTCATGAATCAACCTTTTTGGCACTCCTTGAGATGTACCTCAATATATAGAAGACTGTTAAGTCCTACTCGGTTAAGAGACTTGATTCTTCAATTGTTAAAATGAAACACTATGACCTATTCATATTTCAACTTTGAATTGTAGATTTTTAGATCTATTTAAGTACATTACCTCTCTGACTAATGTATCGATTCAATCCTTGTGCTCCATACTTTCTACTCTGTGACGTTGTGCTCACTGTTTGTCGGTGTCTGCAAAATTCCTTAGCTCTTCCTTCAGCTTGTTTGATCAGCACTATATGAATTTTTTCTTCATTAGTTTCTCTTCAGCATCCTCTTTCTATTCACTCCCCTTAATCCCTTTTTTTGAAAATGAATTAAGCTTGTCTCTTATATAGACATAATATTCATTGTTTCTTGGTTCTTGATTCTTGGTGTGATAAACAATCTAGCCAATTAGATTTAAAGCATAACTCCTGATTTGTCTCATAGATATCTTCTTGCCAACTATACAAATCAACTTTAAATCAATCACTTAACTCTGGTCGAATAAAACAAAGTAGACAACCAGTTAAGTCTATATTTAGCTCTGCCAGCTAGATATTTTGTCATTTTCTGAACTCTCTATTCTGTCGGTCACCACTACAATTAGTCATCGGTGAAAACTGACTGTTCTATCGGTAAGACTCTAGTTAGCTTCGTGATCTCCATTCGTCAGGCATTATTGGAACTTTACTCGTTGGGCAACCTTGTGATTTTTCTCATTGGGCACTCTATGGTTTTGCTTTGTTGGGAAACACTGTGCTTTTGATCATCGGGTATCATTGTGACTGTTCTTCTTTTCTCTATCTGTTGGTGTGCACTCCGTCGGTGTTGTTTGTCACTTAGTAAATACATGACTTTTATGTATTACTGAAAGCATAACCTTGGTTCCTTTGGTTCTCTGAATTCTTTGGCATTATGTAAATGACCGTACGGATGATATCAAGTTGACATCAATGACAATACAATCCATTAACTGATTTAATGACTTGCATTATCTCCAACTCAACATTATCAAATATTCAATCAGTTACATGTCATCACACATGAGAGTCTAGACCACGTCCATGAACCTCACGAGATAAGACCAGACTATTTTCAACAGTCACCAAATCAAGGAGACACGTTCATCCTCAGTGCATGCCAAAATAAGGTTCATTTTAATCCCAAATCAAAAAGTGACCATTAATAATATCATACTGAATTGGAAAAAATAGAATGTAAATACTTGAAAACCATCTTGAGAAAACTAGAAATCCATACATATAATCCATTTCTGAATGACCCTCGGGAACTACCAACTGTCACAAATGTGCTAATCTAGTAAAACAAATGCATCAAAACAAAATGCATATGCACCACTCTACATTCTACATATGCGCTAAAAGATTAAACATATGTGCTAGAGGAATAAACAGATGCACTAAAAGAATTAACAAATGCACTACAATGCCCCCAAAAAAACACAAAATAAACTAGAGATCTACCGAAAAGAGGTTCTCTTAGTCTGATAACAGGGTAGGCTTGCCAACACCAATGTACGACTAAAATACAAGGCTTGCTCCACACCAGGGAGTACCAAATATCATAATTCAGGTTTATATACACCCTTTACAATAAAAGACATCAAAATCAAATCCACTCTAATGAGCATAACAATATATATATACAAAAATACTGAAAATAGATGAAATGATAGAATGAGCACATCATGCTCGAGCTCTAACACTGGAAGATGTCCACCACCTATACATCGGTCCCCAATAGTGGTAAAGTGCAATGCCACCCTACCATGTGGAACCCTCAAGCCCACCCCACCGTGCTCATGAACGTAATCACCTGGCCACAAACAAAAGAGAACACACCAAAGATGGCTAACACACACGCCAATCAATGCATAAACTTAGAGGATGATACAAAGGTTCCAATGAAACTCATATATGCATATAACAATAAGACACAAGTATAAAGGGATACTAATTAGAGCCACAAGGCTATAGTGTAGGGACTCAATGTGGAGTGTCTTTACATGACACGTGATGGCATGCATAGTATCGAGCCTTCGATCAATGTCCACAGACGACTAGAATCGGTACGTATCTTCTAACATCACCCTCGGGTGGCTGGATATGGTGCCTTCTATCAATGTCCTCAACTGACCAGGCACTGACTTACCTTGTATCAACACCCTCGGGTGGCCAAGTAGTCAATTACTCTTATTAATGTGTTTTACCCAATTTAGTTTATTATGTTTCACTTATTAAGAACTCCTTCACATGGCCTATACTAGCCACTTATGGGTCGAGATCCACATAAGGAGCCACTCCACTCCACTATCCAAACACTAATCTCATCTCATTCTACAATAAGGCACATGTAAAAAAATGCAAGAAGGCATAAGAAATGAAAGACTCAAAGGTCATAAAACCATAATTAAACATTGTACGCTTTATTGGTCTCAAACCAAGAGCATGGGTCACTTAAACCTCGACATAGGAGAATAGCTCAACTACATGTCTGGATGCAGTCTTAATGCCCTAAATCCACATATCAAATGTGAGCTCAACTCAAGCATGGAACACACCAGCACAAAAGGCAAAAGCAACTACAATAAACATATGACCAAAAAAGGCCCGGAGTCAAGCTTCCATCAAAACACGAGAAGCACTCAACTAGTCACAAACCAAGAGTATGAGTTTCTTAAGGTCTTATCAAGTAGGAATATCTCAACTACGCTCAAAGATGTGGTCCCACACATGTGAATCAAAAAAACCAAGATTGCAACTCAACCATGCAAGAAAAGCCAATAAACCACGGCAAGAAGATAGTACACAAGCACTCTTTATTGACCTCATCACCAAGAGCACAAATCCCAAGATTATCCAAAATAAAAGTGCACATGAGATACTACATCCCTAAGGGATCAATGAAGGTATCCTATAGTAAAATCCCAACCATGAAGCTCCTATGGTAAAAATAACCAAAAAGGACAACCATTTCCAGTCATAACTGGCTAGGCGCACCAACAAGAAAATCAATTCAAAACCCAAAGTTTTGATCATGATTTTTAGTAACTAGAATGTCCTCTATTAATTTAGACTACATAATCCAAACATAATAATGGGATACAAAAAAGGCCAATTGACAAAAGTTGTCTAAAATAGTGACAATCCAAAATGGAACCTCATGGAAAATGAGGTGCGCCAAAAAATGCCCAAAATTGAAAATCAAAATCTAGCTATGAAATTAAAACCCATTGGTTCTCATATACCCAAAAACACAATTTTTAAAAACAAATCTCGTTCTAGGAACACACGAAAAAATGGGCAGCATAACGACATAAAAACTTGCATTGCAAAATGTGAAATACACATAAGCCCAAACAGGCACCAAATGAGCTCAAGCAACTAAGGAAAAAGAATATATGCATCCCACATATAAATTGCAACAAGTTTTTGTTTCTCTCCACTCATGGTTGTCCTTGATGTCAAAAATACTAATAAGATCAGTTTTATGATGAGATTATGATGAGATTATGATGATGGCAATATTGTGATCTGTTTGCATCATCTTTGACATATTACATATTCAGTTTGCAAGTTTGCATCATTTACATGAGCATCATTCTTTATGCTCCTATTTTAGTTTCGATTTCGGTTTAGTTTGGATCAATCAATGCATTCAGTTGAGGTTAATCAGTTTGGTATAGAAATGATTGCATTTTAGTTTTTGGTATTGCATCATGATCAGTGAACATTATAACATATTTAGTACCATTCATCTTTTTAGTATCAATATCATTGCATATTCATTCCAATCAGGCGTTATCCTGGATACATTTCTTAGTTTGACAAAGTTTGAATATGAATGATCAGGGTATTTATATTAGTCAGTAAGTTGAATAAAATTGTTTATTACATTTAGTTTGATAATGTTGTTTATCCACATACAAATGATGTTGTCATAATGATCATAATTGCACAATAAATTTTATGTGAAAATACTTATAGGGATATATTACAATAATACATATCTATGCTCAAAGAAACATGTATTATGAGCATCATTTTGAGGTGGTATTAAGTTTGTATTGTTATTATTGAATGTCACTAAAAGTGACCTAGGCATTTGAAATGTTTTATTTTAAAGCATGCCTTTTGGTTGGCTATGCTTGTAAGTGTTGTGATAAAATACAACACTTAACACTATGTGCTAAGTTTGTGTTTTTCATTAAGTGGAGCATTAAAAGTGATGTGACATGCCTTAATTGGTGGCATGTAAGGCAACAATCACTTTGATACTTGAGAATTTTTAAAACATATAAACATCAATTGGGTTTCATTCTGAAACCCTAGCTCTCTCGAGCTAGGACTATTCCCGTTAGGGCATGACATTCTGAGAAGATAGTTTCTATTTACATGGTCTCCAAGATGCTTGCAGTTGAGAAGGAAGTTAATGGTAGTTGCAATGAAATGTTGTGAATGCAGAGCCTACGAGATTTTAAAATATTTTGCAACTCCATTTATTGTTTAGATACTTGTTCTCGTTTCATTCATCCTTTGTCTATGTTTATCTTTTAGTTAAGGATTTCTTTTATCTGTGTTTAAGATTTTGTTTTCATGTCAATGACTATGATGTTTTTCAGAGTTTTCTTTTTACTATCATACAATGAAACCCTTGTCAATTTTTCGTTGTGTATCTCTAACTTGAGTATATTGTTTCATATACCTCTATTTATACATAGAGTTAGTCAACATATTTGATAGATGAATGAGATATGAGTATCATTTTTTTATAATATGGCTCGGTTCATTTTATATCTTAACATACAATTAAATTGTTTATTCTTTGGTTGTAGGTAATGTGTCTACACTATGTAGTGTTGCAGACATACATGTCAATGATCAGTGGGTTATGATGGAAGATACTAATCTTGTTTTCATTCATTTGTTTACCCTCGAGCCTTACCATCTCATATTTTTTTAACTATGATCATCTATCTCAACTTGTTTTAGAGTTCTTGCAAACAATTGATATGTATATTGTGATTCTCAAACGCTTGTACGGTCTTTGTTTGTTAAATTTGTGACTCAAGTTTGAGTAACTAAAGGTCTGTCTTGTCAAACCTGAGTGTAGTTATGTGGTTGAGTCTGTGATTAAAAGATGAATCCAAGTATAGTCAAGATCGTGATAAATTACATACCTTTTCACAATAGTTGAATTAGTAAGAGATTAATTAAGAAATGGTTTAAGTTGATAAAGTTTTGATGACAGAAGTAAAGGTTCAAATTTAGAATTACTACAGTTATGATAATTTGTTTATTTGATCAAAATGAAAATATTATTGTGACCATTATATATATATATATATATAATTGTTTATATTAAAAAAGATAGAGATATAGAGTTTATATTCAAAAACATAATATTAAAGGATTTGTTAAGAATAAGTGATTAGAAACCATTATGATGATGAACCGGAAACATATATACATTCACATTGAAAGATATGAAATGGAAACATTTCAATATATGATAAGACATTCTCAGACAGTTGTCATTCGATTCCTTGATTAGTTTTTTAATCAGTTTGTGGTATCTTATATATACTTGCAATGAAGGATATTGCAAGATGCAGACAAAGAAGGATTTTGATCTTTGATGAAATACATTTATTTTAGTTGTGCATAATCAGATATAATGACCATAAATAGATGATTGAGGCTATAGTGGCTTTGATTCTATATCATAGGTTGTTTAACACAAAGTCTCATTTGTGTTCAATGATGTATGGTATTGGGTTGTAGTGACTATACAAGACCAGATTTTCTAGTATGTATAAGAAATTGTATTGAAAAGGCTTTGGAACTCCAATGAGGCATTAGAAGTCCAGTGAGGCATTGCAAGTCCAAGAAATTTTTGATGAGGCCAGTGAGGCATTTATGTCAGTGGGACAATTATTTAACCAGTGAGGCATCTTTGTCAGTGAGACAATACAGTCTATGAGGCATTTGTAAAAGGTATTTTCAATTAAGCCAATGAGGCAATTTTGAGTGGTTTTATTCTCTAGGAGGATTATCAGGAAATTGTTGATAAGGATAGTGAGGGATTTATGTCAGTGAGACATTTATTTAGCTAGTAAGGCATCTTTGTCAGTGAGACAACACAACCAGTGAGGCGGTTGTAAAAAGTATTTTCAATTAAGCCAGTGAGGCAATTTTGAGTGGTTTTATTCCCTAGGAGGGTTTCCACTTAGGACATATCTTGTGTGGTTTTATTATTATTCTTGACTTTTTTTTCTCTCATGCTAATGTGTTTCTCATCATGTTCTATTCAGTCTTTAAGTTGATTTGATATGCATGGATACATGTTCACTATCTTTTAAGTTCATATTCATCATAGTTTTCCATGTTGAGTTGATCACGAGATTCTTTAATTCCTCACATTTGTTGTGTTAAAATGATTATCTAAGATCTTTCAAAATTGGCATACCACTGATTCACCCCCCTCTTAGTGGTATTGTACTCCAACAATTGGTATCAGAGCCAAACCCTTGAAAATGAGTCTAGGGATTTCATGGTATTGGAGTACCTATCATGGTTAAGTGCAAAAGAAACATGAGTCAAAAGAATAACACTAGTGTCAAGTCTAGTGAAGTCGTGTCTCAAGAAAATTCCTTGTTAAATAATTTAGAGTGTAATGAATTTATTGTAAAGATGAATGAATCAGATATAAAAGATTATGTTAGTAACTCTGATAGAGTTGTTGATCTTGAAGGAGAGTTAGTTTCTTCTTTAGATATGATCAGAAATCTTAGATTGGAAAATAAGGTATTAGTTCAAAGGCTTGAAGGATCAAACAAGCTAATCATAAATCTAAAATCAAAACTTGATGAGTCAAAACAAGTTATTGTGAATCTGAAAATACAGTTGGAAGAGCTCAAAAAGGTGGAAGAAGGTAAAAATTTGAAGTTCCAAACCAAAGATGAATCCCATACACACACACACACACACACACACACACACACACAGATATGTGTATACATATGTATATATAGATATGTGTATACTTATGTATACACCTACATATATGTGCATACATATGTATGTACATATATGTATAATTTATTATTTATTGTTCATTTTAGTACGCACATTTGAATTTAGTATGTAAGTGATTAGTTTGAATGTATCCAAACATTATATTTCAATTATAGAAATTAATATATAAACTAAAATCTAAGGTTTGGCATTAAATTATCTTTCAAGTACATAGTTATATAGATATATATTATGTTATACATCATGGCACACAAGCCAATGACCCACAAGATCTATTTTCATGAAGAAACCAAGAGATTGAGAGCCTCATTCAATAATGCTAGTAACATGAGTGTTTATAGGAATACTTGTCAGTCCATTCTTGATAGCCTAGTTAGTATTAGGGATGACATTAAGGGCAATAGTTAGTCCATTTTTGCTAGGAAGAGGCAAGAGGTTTTTGATGGCTTGTCTCTTACTGAGGTTCAAAGTTTAGTCCCCAAAGAAACCTTAAAAGAACAATGTTTCCAGCCATACTTAGGAAAGAATTTGGTGAAGGGATATCAAGCGGCTAGATGTCAGGATCCCATAATGGCCGCTTTGATATACCCACTCTTTCTTTCCATGCATGGTCATTATCCAAATAATTACCAAATTCCACTCTATTTTGCACAACAACTATATGTTGAGGATCATTTAGGGAAGGTCGCGAACTACACTGATTTGCCACCATATCTAGGACAAGGTTGTGTCAGGATTTCTGATAGAGATTATTATTGTTCATTCGATTGATAGCTACCAACATGTACATAGGGCCATTGTTGGTCAGAGGTCACCCACTATTTCTCCTTCATTAGGACTTGGAACAAACAAGGTTGTTCATAGCACCCAACTTTGAGGAGCCATTAATAGATTTGGTGACATTGCAACTGCGACCAATTTGATATCTAGTGATCAAGTTGGCCCAATATTTGATGAGTCATTGATGCTCTAGATCCTTAGGTGGAGCACACTCTAGGAGTACCTCAGTTGATCCTTATAGTGCAATAGGCATCCCTTCACATGCTAGCCTAGAGGGTAAGCACATATAACCATCTTAACATTAACATGTAAGCACATATAACTATCTTAGAATTAACATGTATCTATGATAGATAGATAATAAATCATGAAAGACATTAGAAAATATTGGAAATCAAGTCAAAGCTAGGATAATTATGACCAACATGGAAAAAAATTGTGAGTATCCTTAAATGGCCAAAAAATCTATTAAAGTACAAAAAAGGCCAAATGTGGCATTGAAATGAGCATGAACACGCATAGAGTGGGATTAGAGAATGATTAAATTCCCCTTAGTATGGAAAAGGTAATAGAATTTTGGTCTTTATAGCTTTTTTTGGTCAAAGTACAATAAATGACCAAATGTGGTATCCATGAGAACTTGAATAATTTTTATAGGATTGGTGGGATGCCATTGAGAAATGATACAAGTCATGATAATGGAATGAATCCAAATAGGATAAAAAAGAAAATAAGATCAATAGATCAAGGTCTAATAATAGGGAATCTAAACAAATATAGCAATATATTTTTTCTAACATAGATCAAAAAGATCTTTAAAATAAATTATTTCAATGAACAACAGTGAATCACCCCCTTAAGACATGTCCTAATTAAACAACAATGAAAATTTCATAATACAATATCATGCATACATGCAACATATAAGAATTTAAATCACCCCCTTAAGACATGTCCTAATTAAACAACAATGAAAATTCCATAATACAATATCGTGAATACATGCAACATATAAGAATTTAAATAATCCCCTTAAGACATGTCCTAATTAAACAACAATGAAATTTTCATAACACAATGTCGTGCATACATGCAACATATAAGAATTTAAATCACTCTCTTAAGACATGTCCTAATTAAACAATAATGAAAATTTCATAATACTTTTGACAATGTCATGCATATGTATGCAACATATAAGAACTTTAATCATCCCCTTAAGCCATGTGTCCTAATTAAACAACATTCCCTTAAACCATATATTTGGGCTTAAGAAAAAATTATATTTATGTCAAATTGTTCAACCAAGTCAAGTGGTTCATCTTGCTCTTGGATAACAAGTAATATTCTCTTATGATCATGATGCAGAGGCGGGAATGGTGGACTTCAATCACTAAGTTTGAGGGACTACAATGATGTTCTTCACAAAAGACTAACTAGGCCTTCTCAAGGATCACCCTGTTTGATCCAATGCCAACTTAACCTAATCAGAGTGCACAACTGATTTCTAATGTCACCACCCTCTCTACACCTTTAGAAACCACTTTATGTCCCTCTTCCAATCCATTAGATTCATCCATTCAACTGGATCAAGCAACTATCTCTTACTAAGTGCTTACTAGCCAAATCACCAAAAATATACCTCCTTGCTGCCTTTGGATAGACCCACACACAGACAAGTGTAACTTTTGAAGCAAATTAAAACTTCTTGATCGCTCCAGTGAGGATGGGCATAATTTGTTTCCCACCAACAAATTAAATTCTAAGTTTCAATTGTAATAAATTTAACATAGATATACTATTCACCTATGGGAAACATAATTCCATTGCTTCTTTTATTCTTTGTTAGATTATTCCTCTCCTCTGTGCAACGTAATAAATATTAACTAACACCTACATTTTTCAGGCTTTGCTATGACTGCAAAAACATGTCCTGCACAATAAATTTCATGGGGTCAATTTAATTTAAAGAGTTTGCTCGATATATATGTCTATGAAAGTAAACGAGTATGTATGTACATAAATTTATTGATTGAACATGAAGTTAAATATACATAGGGTGGTTGCAAGAAGTTGAGTCCCACTTTTGGCCAAAAAGTGGAAGTATTTTTTGAATATTTTGTCAATTGATGTTAAAATTTGAGGCACTTAGAGTTTGAATCTAAAAAATCTTCACTATTAGAAAATGTAGTTCTCGGAGTCTAATTTTCAAATATGTAATTTATTTCAATACCCACATGGTATAAAGTTTTTTAGTAGGTAAGTTTAAAAACCACCTTTTCAAAATGTTTGTTTCATGACCATACCACACATGTGTACAACCACCATATTTTGACCTAAATATATGTTTTTTTGTGAATCCTTATAGGGAAAGATACATAAGACAAAAAATATTGATGAGCATATTTTTTTTATTGAAACTTTTTTTATTATTAATTTTTAATTGACTGTAAATTATATTTTTGAAACCTCTTGTGTACGACAACCATAATTTGAAGAAAATTCACATTTTTTCAAAAAAAAAATTTAAGAAAATTCTATGTAGATTGATGTCATATAATTTATTTTCCAAATAATGTAAAAATAAAAAAGTTATTAAAGTTTCAGTGAACCTCACTATTTTAAGTTTAGGTACCACTTTTGATTAATAAATATTGAAAAAAATACTAAAATTGGTCATATCACTACGAAATTTAAATTTTTGAAATTTGGACAGTAAGGACTCTAATGAATTTTCATTTCGATGAAAAATTTGATTAGGAAGGCCCTCAAAAAATTACGGCAAGACAAAAATCTTGCATTATAGTGCCTTAATCATTATTTTGGAGGTCCAAGCATAGGCATGGTCCCACCAAGCCTCTTTCAAACTGAAAACCAAAGTGGAGGTACATTTCCCACAACATGTTTTATGAAACGGGCACCCGTTATTTAAATTTAAAAAAATGGGCGCCTGTTTCATTTGAATAACGAGTGCCCGATTCATTTGAGTAATGGGTTCCTGATTCATTTGAATAACGGTTGCCCTTTTTTAAAAGATTCATTGCTTGAAAAAAATAGACCCATAAGAAAAATTCCAATGATTGAATGAATTATCAATCATTGTTTGACTAATCATAGCAGTAGAGGGAATAATTTGACAAAAAAATCCATTTCCTTGTCTTATTATGGATTTGACATGAACAAAGAGATTTGAATTCAAAATTTCGTGCAAACATGGGATCAAAGCAATGTAGAAAGAGACAAAGGAAAGTTTTGACAACTCAAGAGGTTGCAGAAAATAGGGAGGAGGCAAAACTACAAAGAGAAAGAAGAGCAATAATTCAAGAACTGAATAATGTTGGATCATCAAGTTCAACAATCACTTCAGAAGAGGATAACATTGAGAGCACCATGATGGATGCAGAGGTCGAAGAATAAAATACAATTCAAGAAAATTCAGGTGCATCTTCTAATCCAGTTTTGGATATAGGTACGTCTTCATAGCCACATGTTTATTCTAATAAACAAATTGGTGATTTTCTATAGGTGGGTTACTCTTTAAATGATTTAGATTTTCTTCTTAAAAATAGAGTAACAAAAATTGCACATCAAACCCCAAATATTAGTAAATATGATCATAATAATAAAGAAATTAAAATTAAAAGTCAAACCCCAATTGAAATTAAAAATCAAATGCAAATTGAAATTAAAAATCAAATGCCAATTGAAATCAATAATGTGGATGTAGACATTGAAACACCAATTGAGAAAGAAACCCCTTTGAGTGATAATGAAATGAATGAACATTTTAATATTAAAAGTGATGTGCTAGACAATCTTTGTGGTTTGGTTTGATGGAGACAAATTAGGACACATGAGTAGATTGTTTAGACAACATTTTTATGATGAAAAATTTGGGTTTCAATGTCAACTAATGTTACAACTAATTAAAATGACTAAAATGCAAAAAAGTGATGAAGAAGTTAGGCATTTATGTCAAACCCAAGAATAAGGATGAGGCTTTAAAACAAGTTGTATCAACTATTGCTAGAACCTTTGATACAATCGGAAATAAAAATCATTTCAAAGATAGGAATGTGGCACACCGAGCAATAACAACAACTTTAGTAAACAAAACAACTTCTTATAAAAGAATGATGACTAACATAAGTAGATACCTTAATATTCATCATAAAAATTTGACAAGAGTTGTAAAGAGAAGAGTTAACTTTGAAAGTGATCCTGCAAACCATTTGTGGAGTTTTAGTGGTAGACTCCCGAGGTTTGACATGAAACTTAATGGTGAAGTCAAAGCTTTGATTGAAAATTGTTTGCACAAGAATATAAGAGTATCACCTAATGCTAGAGATGTTCTCAAATTAAGAGTTGGCTCAAAAATTTGTGATCTACATCCAAAACACCTTTTGTACATGACTCAATTTGAATTATACAAAAAAAAATTGGATGATAAGGTGTTAACTATTAGCATTAGTCAAAGATCTTTTTAAAGATGTAAACCATGGTATGTAAGAATTAACAAGGAAAGAGTCATGTGTTATTGCAAAACTCATGTTCAATTTCATTACCATTATGATGTATTTTGATGTATATGATCTACCATGCATACTAACGAAATGTTGCAGGAATATGGTATAAATATGCCACCTCAAACTATAAAGGAGTTTATATCAGGTTCGCTTTGTAAACCACCTAATGAGATTTTTTTTTAATGCATGTGTTTCTGGTGTATGTGATATAATGCAGAAATCTTACATTTTTAGATGAATGTTAGCATGAAAATATTTCAATTAATTTTGGACAATAATTAGTTGATGTAAAAATATTTAAAACTTTTGAGTATCCATTAAAGGATGGAAATATTGGAAGACAGTGCTATCTAATTACTAAAAAAGTTAGTTTTCATGGGTTTATGAAATAATTCAAGAGTAAGATCATACCTAAATATGTGAAACACTCTCAAAATGCTAGATGGCTTGATGGATAAATTCGCATATGAAAGAATACATTTCCAGTTGATAGTATACTTTCGGTTGTTGACTTTGCATAGAACTAAACACTTGCAACAAAATATGAGATCCAATCACAATATTATAATTTAGTGCAAGTAGCAATTTTGGTTCATATTGGGTGAACCCACAATAGTGGGTTACACTTTTTTGCTTGAACGAACATTGAAGTCTACATTTTGAAAAAAACTTTGAGATTTAGATGCATATTGTCGTTAAACCATTTGAAATCAAAAGATGAAGTAAACTAGAGTCTTTTAGGATTTTCTATCTATATTCTAAATATATTTTTTTCTTTTAAAAAAAAAATTATTTGAATGGATTTTTTTCTCACACGAAAAATTGCTATGTTGTTGAAAACATCATTTTCAAAGAGTTACATTGATTTCATAGAGATAAATTTTTTTATAAAGTAGATATCAATGTTCTTCTTTTGAATTTAGTTTTGTAACATCCATACAGAGGGCACGCAATTGGTTTGATGACATTATAATGCTTATTGCATATTTTATGAACGTCTAAAGTTGAGTAAACCATAATTTTGACATACCTTGACTACATAGCTTATAACTTCTTGTGTATTTATCAAATTTCAATTTTTTTTTTATAGAAAGTAGACTCAAAGACAGTGGGCACTTTTTATTTTTATTTTTTAAATTCTCTTTTCTACTATTTTTCATTTAACGTGAAACTCAAAGGTTTATATTTGGTAAAAAAACCTACATTCAATGCACGTAAAAAAACATAGGCCTAATTAATTCAAAAATTGTCAAATCTATATTCATTAGAAATATTGTTTGGAGTACTCATGCTATGAAAAATGATGTCTCCTTATTCTTCCATTTGAGCCCTGTGTTTGAGCCTCGAAGCCATGAAAAATTTATACTTCTATGAAACTCTGGAAATGACCTCTGCTCAAGGACTTTCGATCGAAACTATTTAGTTTCAATAGAAAGTAATTTCTATCAAAAGTAATTTCTTAGTTTAACGTGGGTATGGGTATAAACCCCACCAAAATATCCACTAGTTATTTTCGATCAAAACTAAGCAAAAAAAGGAGTTTCGATTGAAACAATCAGGTACTTTCTATCAAAAGTACCCGACTAAATCCTCTCACATCACAGATTTTGTGAGAAATTCCTCCCTCCGAAAAAGTGTAACCCACTATAATGGGTTCACCCATTGTCTATAGGCATGCACCTGATAGTACAAAAGAGGATTTATTTTTTTGAGATAGTATCATTTCTATATGAGTGATAATAAATTACACTCATCAAAGTTTGTTCAGTATTTCTTTAAGACCTTTTATGAGAATTTAAGGGAGAGAGAATTCAGATGACACAACATCTAATATGGTCACATAATTGCATAGGGAAAGTCAAGAATACTAGAATGTTTTATTGGTTGATTAGGACACATAAGAAAACTAATTTCCAACATATGTGGAGTGTTTTTTAGGCTGGACATGGGAAATGAGAACATGATGGTGCTGGTGCATGTGTTAAGAGAACCCTTTGTAGAGAGAAACTCATATTTGAGGAAAAATGCCAAATTTAAAGATGCACGTGCAATTGTGGAATAGTGTAATCTAAATTTTTCTACAGGATTGTTGGTAAACAGATTTGTCACTACGAGTGCTTCTTTGGAAATGACCTTGTTTGCTCGAGGAGAAATGACAATTGTGCCAACAGTTGGAGAGATTGCAACTGGATCATAATCTAATCACAACCTTCCTCTACATTTGAGAGGGGTAGCTCCCTCTTATGATGTGGGTATTTAGGATTTTTGTGTACTTTTCGCCTGAAGTACAAAAAAGGGGACAAAAAAAGTGATGAAAGAGATAACATAAACCCCAACAGTAGACATACAAATACTAGTTGAGACTCACAATGGATAATGATTACAAAGGGGGTTAAGCACAGTATGAAATGATGACAAAAGAGGAATAGTAGACCCTGACATATGAAAAGATAAACTATGCCAACACATTCAAATCAAGATACCGATAAATGAGTCTATTTCATGCCATCAATTACATAAATTAGAAAGACTAGTAGATTCCACCAATACATAAAGAGATCACCATCTTAACATATGAGAAATTAGTAACCATAACTCAGTAACACATTTGAAACATATGAACCAAATGCATTCTCTATTGCACTTTTGAAAATATACAAGTTCAAAAACCTTTAGCTACAATGTGCAAAGAAAAAAGTCTCTATAGAAATTTCTCCATAATATCCCCTATGCAAAGTCCCCCCCCACCTTTTTTACATTGCAAAGCCTTGTATTTATAAGCTCACAAAATAACCTCCTTGTAACTACCTCCTTTTCCAAGTTAATAACTAACTTGTTTTTGCACAATTTGAACAAGGTTATTAAATTTACAATTTTTGTGAAAAAAGAGTCAATTTCCTAACTCTGACTAAAAGTGACAAATGTCACTATTTACAAAAAGATAATTTGAAGCCCATAATATTGGAAGGAAGATAAAGTTATCAATTTGGTTGGTGTGAGTACCATGTCTTCTTCCACTGCAAAAATCATGATCATCGTCTCCACCATCTTTTTCAATCATAGGATATGAATGATCATATGCCATAAAAACACACTTGTACAAATTGTTCCTCTACAACCACCTACTTGACCAATAATATTCTCTTTGTAGACTTTCTTTAGCATATTAGGATGAGTCATCATAACCATGTGGGAGAAATATTTGAACAACTGTTAATGCATACATGACGATGATCTTCATAATTTCAATTCAATCCATTCATCAATTCTCTTATCACTTTTTAAGAACACACAATCAATTTGGTTTTGAGTCTTTTAATTTTGAGCACTTCTTGCATTTTGAGTTGTGAATGCTCATTTTTTGAGCATTAAAAACCTTTAGAGTTAGGAATTTTAATTTTTTAGCAACGTTGCATAACTTGGTGAATTTTCCATGGTTTTTCACCAAATTAGGCTTATTTCGAAGGTATGGATGGGGGGAACATTTAAATAATTAAAATTATTCTAAAAAATAACTTTAATTATTTAGTAAAAATTAAAGTCTTGAGCCATATATTTTGATGGAAAGATTAGAACAAAAAAATTTGAAAAATGAATGTGCAGGAAACATGGCAACAACTGGCTCTAACTGGGGATAAGGACTATAAAGGACACATGATGAAACCATAATTTTAGTTTAGGATCAGTGCATTATCCATGGGAAATAAATTCAAGGAAAGGAGACATGGGAAAGGGACAATCAGAGAGACTAAACACAAACCAAAACCGAGACACACAACAAAAACTCCTGCCTAAATATGTACAAGGTAGACAATGTTGGAATTATATTGGAATGATGTACTGAGAGGGAAGGAGTGAATCAGTACCTCTTAGAATTTTCTTGGTTAGCCCATTAACCCTTAATCATCAGTTTGTAAATTATCTTATCTAACTGTTCATCTTTCTTTGTGTATATGCAATCATATCATAAGTTCTTTAGTATGTAACCATAACAGAAACATTCATGAAAATAGATAACACATAACACAAGATATGATATTGCAGAAAACTCCCGTTAGGAAGTAAAAACTGTAGTGGGGATTGTTACCCACAAGAATTCACTATTTGCAGATAAGAAGGGGCTGGTTAAGGCTTACAATTGGTCACTTCTGATGACCTACCCTGTTAGGAGTATTATAGTGGAGACCTGTTAAGATCTACTTCATTTGAAGCTTTAGCAACACTGTTAAGTGT